>DWDX01000150.1:0-35529 GCA_018245675.1 Agara michaeli | reverse complement strand
AAAGCTGTCATTGTCATTTCATTGGTGTGCTGAAATATGCGGGGAATTTGTTTTGATTTATCTGACAATCTGTATTACAGTATCATCCAAACGAGTTTATCAAGAAGCTTAAAATTTGCAGAAGAGCCTTTATAAATCTATTTGAAATTAACTAAATGGGCTTAAGAAGTAAATAGTAATGAAAACGTTTCATTAAAACCATCTTACGGATACTAATACCACTTCTGTAATACAAAACTAATCAGATATGAATGGCTTTATTGCCTTACATTGTGGTACGTACATCTAATGTATACATAATAGAAGTTCTAGTGAGGAGATCAAATGCGAAATTAGACGTATACTCGTAGTTTGTCTTACAGGAGCAGGTTATCACAGTGATGCTTTGAAGAAAGAATATCAAAAACTGTGTCACATAGCGTGTAGAAGAGCTGTGCAAAGTCTTCTGCAAGGTGGCAACGCTGTAGATGCTGTTGAGAAGGCCATAATTGGTACACACTACTATACTTGGCAACACACCTTATTTTTTAAACCTATGAAGCATAGTCCACTATGCGGTTCCAATGCATATTGGTGGAGATGCTGCTTATTTGCCAACATGTCTGTTAGATGCTTTAAAACTGTCTTTTAGGCCTATGATGCAATTTAACATTTGTTACCTAATGCCAACTACTGTGCTCTCTGCAGCATTGAAGCAGCTGTAAAAATTTTGCTTATCTATATAAATTGTTTGCAATGTACAACCACATTGAAGTGATTTATGCTTTCGGTTGATATTTAATTAGTATGACATTACTATGCTTATGTTTATAATCATGAAATCCTATCACACATGTTTCAAAATTTCTTCAAATTGTTTTTGGAAATCCTCTAAGATCTATGTTAATGTTTCAGAATTAGAAAACAGTTCTCTTACAAATGCTGGGTATGGCTCCAACTTAAGTTGGGATGGGTTAGTTGAATGTGATGCTTCTATAATGAATGGACAAACATTACACTTTGGGGCATGCGGTGCAGTGTCTAATGTATGGAATCCCATCTCACTGGCCAAACAGATCTGTATAAAGCAGTGTGAAAGTTTATCCTTAGGCAGAGTTCCACCATGCATCCTCACAGGCCAGGGAGCCAAGTCCTGGGCAGAAAGAATGGGCCTGAACATAGTTGATGATAAAAAAATGATTTCAGCAAAAGCCTTTCGAAGTTACAAACATTGTAAACGAAAACTGAAAAGATATTCTCTCCAGAATGATATAAAATTTAGCCCTTTAGATACAGTCGGTGCTATCTGTGTTGACTCCAATGGTATTGTGGCATCAGGAGCGAGTTCTGGAGGAGTGTCTTTAAAACATGAAGGCAGGGTGGGCCAAGCAGCATCATTTGGCAGTGGAGTGTGGGCTATGACAAGTAGAGATGGTATAAAACCCTCAATTGCATCATGTACATCAGGTTGTGGGGAACATCTAATAAGAACTCAATTAGCAAAGAATACTGCAGAGAGTCTACTTGATCCATCACCGGTTTTGGGCTTAAACAAATGCTTAAAAGAACAATTCTTGGAGTCACCGTTTTTATGGGATATTTCTGAAAGACTAGGTGGTGCCTTGACATTAATTTTTAACCCACAATCTGGGGAAGGTGAATTGTTATGGGGGCACACAACAAAAACGATGTGTATTGGATACTCATCTACAGATAACAAAAGACCAAAGGTTGAAAGTTTTTTAAGTAATTACATTTAATTATTATCTATGCCTGTGAGATCCTTTGCTTGATTTTTTTTTTCAGTGCACAATTTCCTACTTACCACCAAAGGTAGGAAGCGGATCTAAATCTGTGGTGTCTGGAGTACCATTTAAAGTGTCTATGCAACCTTGTCCTGTGCTAGAGTGGGAATTAAAGACTGATTCGAGTATGAATGGATCTCTTTGATATAGGATAATAACTATTGTATTAATAATATATAGTAAAAAACATTTCTATATAGTAAACATATCAGTTATTTTTGTATGTTACCAGAGTTTGACTTAATTTTCAGTAACAAAAATGCCAAGTGTGATGTAGTCTTAAAATGTGATTGGTGTCAGAGCTGAGGCCATCAGTGCCATGTAAGATTAAATGTTCAGCCCATGAACCTTAGTTGTATTGCTTAAAATAATAATCAACCCCATTGCACCGTCCTCACATACATTCATGAGTAGTGCAATGGATACACAAGTTTTATGTGTTTAATAAATTAATAGCTTGTCTCCTATAAGTGTATGCAAAAACATAGATAACTTTTAAAAACATCTGATTAGATTCTTTTAGGCAATACTGTTATCAGGTGCAACTTAGCATAAATTCTAGTTTTAATTTTATGTATGAATCTATAAGTGCACATGATTGACGTGTGTCTGCTAGACGCAATCGTCTGCGTCCTCAGCAGTAGACTTGTCTTTGACCAACTTGTAATACCATAGATACTAACAAATACTAAGAGAATTTATACTAATATATATATTATACAGTTACTGGACTAACAGTCCTCATCGCAATGAATACTAACCAACTAATATTCTTATTAAAACCTACTAACTGGTGTAATTGACACCAACAGTCCCATTCCTAGTCCTATGAAAGGTCAGTTGCAGATGTCTATGTAATTGTATGTATATAGTATTTTTAATAAAAGGCAGTATGTAGATTGTTTTGTTTATTAAAAAAGTGTGCTAAAAGATATAGGTAATTCGGTGAGAAGTGGTTAAGTACACAACTATTATTATACAAATAATTATAAAGGAAACAACCAAATTCGATCCACTTGCGTAATTCATACACATTAAGTTACCCAACATGGGTCGAACAGCACCATGGTATAGTACCAATCTTTAATATCATCCCTCTGCATTGCTCTGTAAACCCTAATCCTCATTGAGCTGTTTATTTTATATATACGATAAAGTAATTTTACATATATAAAATTATACACATTCTAAATGAAGGCACTGTAATTTGAAACAAAATCCAGATTCGTACTATAAAAATAAACTTGAAATCAGTGAGTGATTCTCTTGTGCATTGACATAAAATAGTGATTACGAATCATGAGTGCCTGTAGATTTTCCATTATTATGGTATGTTTCAGTATGTTCTACAAAATTTAGTCTGACTGATATTTTCTTTGCATAGTTAACAAGTAAGAGACCTAAACTTGAAGCCGATATATTCGTTATATAACTTACTATCTATAAACATAATCACACAGTCACACCCTATTAAATACTATTGTAAATATTTTAACAGTTCTTATGAAATACTACTAAAATTATGCATTTTGTACTCATCTAAAGTTAGTTTGCCTTAATCATGCTGCAATGTAACATTTTGTGACAATTACTGTTAATTATTTAATATATAAAGCATTGAAAGTGGAAATTGGAATTATTTTATGTAAATGAATGAAAATAAATAAATGCATTTATTTGCGACACTATTATACTAAAATCACAAAATATATATTAAAATAAAAGCTTATTACAAAATAAAATTACGTCCTTTATATTCAATACTATCACTTTATAATGACAAGACAGTTTTATAAATTCATAAAAATTCTAATTTGGAGAGAAAGAACATACATCATTATAATATAAAATGTTTAGTTACCATATGAACACTAATATGGTAATAAGCTACAAAAAAACAGTATGTATGTATAATACTTAAATTCTAATGTCAACTGGGCTGTCAAAAGTATATAGCTATATAGTAGTCACTACCAAGGCAATAATATGTCATATTATAATAAATCTACTTGTTAAAGAAAATGATTCACTGTTATTAAAAACATAGTAGTACATTTCAATATTAAACATAAAAATTATTTACATAATGTGAATAATTGAAAAAAAGTAGCCTCAAAAATATTGGGATTAATCTCAAATCAATAGAAAACCATCACAAATAACAGTAAGATATTTGTTTTGTATTTCCACATTAGTTCAATTGTGATTAAATGCTTAACTAATACTGTCATTAACTTATTTTGCATATAATTATGCTACCACTAAATAATTGCCAATCTTTTTTTGTATATCGCCATACACATTTACTCATATGAAAACATTCAAATATCAAGGCATCACATCAGTCTGTATGTATTATCCTATCACTCATTAGCAAGAATCAGTAGGATTCTCATACACCCTGCTTAATGTCATACACATCCATATTCATACCAAATAGCAGATTCTTTCGAGTTCTCAGGTTTGTCATTTCGGCTTATCGTTCGTCTGTCTTGTCTCATGTTGGGATCCTCTCGGTCCTGTAAATTATCATCTACCACTGTTCGTGACTGTTCTGACTTGGACCTGGAATGTTCATTAGAAGCCCTGTCATTGCTTTGACAAGCTCCATCACCTATTACAGTTGATATTTTGTTATAGACCAAATATGTCGGATTTTCTTTAATTGGTGTACTCTGAGGCTTACTGTTAATTGTGACATCAGGGTTGTCATCAGTTAAATATACGGTCCTCCGCGAACCAGCCGTTCCAAACACTGGTGATGGTGTTGATGCTGTGAAGAAATTAAATTATTGTTTTTTTATTTGTATTATATAAAAGACTATACATATATACATTGCACACATTTTACATTTCCTGAAACATTTAAGATGTTAACTTTATATTTCTGTAATAATAAAAATAACATACCTGCTGGTACACCAGTGTCCGACTCCAAACCCTGAAAACTGTTCCTATGAGAAGGTGGTACAGCTTTATGAGGTCTTCTTCTAAGAGAAGCTCGTATAAGGGCGTCGTCTCCACCACCGCTATGGGCTGATGCAGTAGATAGTCTACGCACGAAATTGCTTTCATTTGTCATTCTCGGATCTATACTGTGAATGGAACTAGACATATCTAAATTGTCAGATTTTTTTATAATAGCATCATCAAATCTTCTACTAAAACTAGAATCTAAACTGTGTCTAGGTGAGTCTGCACTAGGATTTGAGGAACCTTGGTCCTGATCCGATATTTTAGATGTCTTTTCCATATCTTGACTTCCTGGATCTGATTCACCAGACTCTGACCCTGCAAGTGTTAATTGAGACTTAGAACGACTGGAGTCTTCTATTCTCTTATTGTTTCTTGATGGCACCTTATTTATCAAATCAGTGCCGGCTTTGCGAACTCGCTTCACAAAAGATGCACCAAAGCCACGTCTCTTAGTTGTACAATTGTCTAATTTCTTGTAGTGTTCCATTATTTTTTCTTCTAACTTTTCTTTCTGTCGGCAAAGGGCGTTTACTTTATCTGCAAACATCTTTTCCTCCTCATGATAATGTTGTTTGTCTTTTAAAGAGTGTGCTAACAGTTCATGGTACTGTGTAAGAAGCTGTGAGACGTGATCCATCAAAGATCTTCTATCAGCGTCTAAACTTTTGTTCATTTGAATTAACATTTCACAATGTTGATTGGTTTTACTTATTTCCAACTCCATGCTAGTGATAACCTCCAACTTCGTATTAATATCACCAGACATCTCTGTATTCTTCAACTTTAACTGTGCTACCTCACTTCTAAGATTTCTATATTCTTCTTGCATGTTTCGATATTCTGTTTTCAATCTGTCACTAGCTGTAAAAAGATTTCTAAAGTCTTCCTTCAGCTTCGAATGTTCAGCTCTAAGATTGGTTAAGTTTCGTGACTCTATTCTTAAATTTTCTCGTTCAATTTCAAAATCTGTAATCCTTTTTTCGTAGTTCGTTAATTTTTCTTTCAATTCTCTGTTTTCCATCTTCAAATCTCTTATCGCAATTTTTACAGGTTCTTTTTCACTTAGAAGTATCTCATATTCTGTGTTCAATTGTTCATGTAGAGTTTGTAAAGCTACTTGATCACGCAACAGATTATCCTGTTTGTCTTTTAGTACTTCTAATTGCTTAATAATTTCCTCTTTTTCTGCAGCTAATTGACTATTAGCAAGCTGTAATGTCATCTGTTGCGATATTAAAGAACCGTTTTGCGAATTCAATGTCGCTACATTAACCTGAAGTTTCGCATTTTCAGCTTGGCAGTTTTCGAGGGTTGCTTGTAAAGCTGCTAAATCTGATGACAGTTGTTCGATTTGAGGATTTATAATATTCTCATCAAATGTTGGCTTCTCTGCATGATCGCAATTGCACGCAACCAATTTAGTTAAATTAGCTTTAGCTGCAATTTCAGAAATTGTATTTTCATGATCAGTATTCGTGATTATTCTCTCAAGTAACTCCTCAACATTAAATTCTTTAGATATTATGTCACCTGTATTAATTCCAAGTTTTTCCATGCAATTTCTTAGTTTATCAAAGTTAACTTTTTCTGTTATTAAATCTTTCTGCAATGCTTGAATGGTTTCTGTATCTACCTTTTTATGGGATTTTAATTCTTGAGTTTTTTGTTCTAAATCTTGTAGTCTCCCTGCCATTGTATTATTTAATTCTATTTGTCTAGAAAGCCTTTCGATTTCTTTATTCTTTAATTCAATATCAGTTGTTATAGTATCTAGCTTAACATCTTTTTCCTCAACAGCTTCTCTCAATTTGTTTACTTCACGTTGCAAATTATGTGACTCTTTTTCGCTATAAGTTAACTTTGTCTTAAGCTCCTCTGTTTGAATAATGAAACGAGTAACCTTATCCGCCTCAGGTTTCACAATATTTAATTCCTTAGTTCTAGCATCCAATGTTTTCTCTAAATCATCGGCCCTTCGTTGTATAGAGTCACATAGCATTTGAATTCTTTGCTTATCTTTAGTAAGTGATTCTAAATGACGTTCAAAATCTTGTAACTTGTTCTTTTCAGAATCTCGGTCTATTGACTGTCTATCGATAAAAGCTTTTTGGCTATCCAGAGAATCTTGTAATTTACGATTTTCTTCTAATGCATTTTTAAACACTTCTTCTAATTCAGAATTTTGTAACATAAGTCGACTGCAGTTTTCTTGCAATTGCTCACATTTGAGAGTTAATCTTTTTTTTTCTTTTTCTAATTCTAACAACTTATCACTACTTTCTAATAAAGATTGCTCTCGTAAACTATCTATAGTAGAAAGAAGTCTCTTATTTTCTAATTCAAGTTTCAAAGCTCTTGCTTGTGCATTACTTGTTAATTGTTCTGATAAACTGTTCTCGCCAGATTCTAAAGTGCTCTCACATTCATTATCAGTATCTAAGTTGCTATTGTTACTTTCACTCAGAACAGACTTGGTTATGTATTGTAGATGATTGTTTTCTTCAATAAGTTCTTGGATTTTCTGTTGATCTGCATCTCGTTCCTGTAAGAGAACGCTTATAAATACGAAGTATATTAATCAATAACATCAAGACCAAAGAATTTTTTACTAACCAGAGCTATATCATTAGCTTCCCTTTTTAATTTTATCATTGCTGCTTCTAATGTTAAGCATTGTTCGGCTCTCTTCCGCGCTCTTAGTAATTGTTCTTCTAAAGCATCCCTTGTTTCCATTAATGCTTTATTGTCTTCACGTAATTCTGCAACTCTAGTCTTATAGTATTCTGCATCAGCCAAGCGATCACGATAACGTTGAATCTCTTGTTCTAGTCTAAAATCGAGATGTTAGAAATTATCATAGCTTACAATATTTTATTTGAAAAAAAAAACAAACTGAAGTTGCAATCACTTAGCTAGAATAGGTTTCAGTGATCAACCTTGCTCAATGATTTGAACAAATAAAGATACTCCTTGTATCCCTTCCACTTTTCTGACTAATATTATCCACTATTAGAGTTTATTTACCGAAAACATTGTATAAACCTCTGTAACATTTAATTGGTGTTATATACCTGTCACATCTCTCTGCCTTCTCTCTCAGAGCATCAACTTCATCTCTGTATGCAGCTGCTTTCCTGGCTTCATTAAACCATTCCTGACTGTCTGCTCGTAATTTGGTTAGAACTAATTTAGTATGTTCTAGCTCTTCACGACATTCAGATAACTGTTCAGATTTTTCCTCCCTATAAATGAATTATTCGTTAAATATATTAATTCCTAAACATAGTATATTATATTTAAGTTTTAATACTAGCAAAACTGGACATACAGTTCTTGTCGCTGCTTCCGCAAACGAGCTTTCCAGTCTGCTAATTCAACTGCTAAATGCTGAGTTTCGCCATTATTTTGACTGATATTTTGTGTAGAACGGCTCTTGCTATTTTTGTTTTCATTTTCATTTTCACACAAACCCTCACTGAGTACTAGGGAAGCCCAATTTTGAAGGTAATGATCACGTTCTTTTGCCAGGCGGCGCATATGATTAAACATAGTAGGGGACTGGAAGAGGTCTATTGCGTCTGGAGTTAAAACTACTGTTTGCATGTCTGTTACCTGTAAAAAAAGTAATTTTCAAATAATAATAAAATAAATAAGTACATATTCCTAGATGTACTTATTTATTTTAAAATAGCTCACAAATCTGTAATAAAATAGTTTTCCTTATTTATATCTGTTGGCTATAAAAAAACCTTTATTGATTGTTACCTATAAAAGATAGGATATTGAACATTTATCTTTAAACATCTGCCATTTTTACATAGAAATCAGTAATTACAAAAAATACGTAGGTACTTTGTTATCAAATATGTCATCAAAATATAATAAAGATTGCATAATTATTTTAAAACCGAATCATATTACAGGTATATATTTTTATGAATAAGTAATGAGTCAAAGATTTGCATACAATTGACAATAATTATGTCTGTGAAGAATAAAATATACAGAACAGAACCAGGAAACCATCATGGTTCTTATCAGTTTTTAAAGTAACAGTTGAGTGACTAGTAATATGTGGGTACAACAATGTTAACAGTTAAGTAGTACCATTAACAAGAACAGGACTGCGCTATGTTAGTAATTCAATTTTCTATTATTCATCAGTAAATTTAAAATGTGTATGCTGTTCAATTTTTCATAAAACTGATAGATAAATTTGTATAAGCTAAACAAGCTAACATATTGGTATCATTGTAGTTTGTCTTGAACCTAGCAACAATGCTACACCTACAAGTTAAGCATATGTAACTATATAATTATTACCACCGAACAATAGATTAATGTACTGCATACCTGTTTTATACATTCAACAATGTTATGTTGCAGATCAACATCCAGCTCCTTGATCCTTGTTATAAACAACTCTTTGTTAGGACACTGGACCGCTGCTCCCAGTAGTAACAAAATTAACAGCTTCATATTTTCAAGACCCTCTCTGGATTCTGGTGCCTTTCCCAAACAAATACACTCAGGCACCACAAGGAGAGTCATTCCTAACTCTTCGTCATATAAGCCTTTTACATTTTTAACAATTGCATCAAAGTTTTTTACTCTGCCCAAAATTAATGCTTGGTCTTCTAAACCAGTCAGCTTTGTTATATGGAAAGAGGGTTCTGGGTCTATCTGAAGGTACACATGGTGCAGAATGTCCCCACTGAATAGTGAGGAATAATCTGTGAAGCTTCCTGATTCTGACAGGCATGATTTTAACTAAAAAAAAGCATCGATAATATTATTAAACAAAATCATAAGATCATATTAAGTTAGTTATAAACAGTTATGTAAATTTCATTAGTGATATTATTTCATTAATTATTTATTTACAAAATATATTAATGTTACTATATTTTTTTTAAGAGAAAAGCTTTGTTACCACAGCTACTAGAGGAGAAGGAAAAAGGAAATACTGCTTTTCTGAAATATGATAAACTGATAGTTAAGGGACCCAACATCGAAAAAGCGAAAAGAGAACCATCTATCGCACCACAGTCGACGACAACTACTAAGACTAAAAAGCAACAAACAATAAATGCTATTAAAACTAACAGGACAAAAGCCTTTGATTCAGTTGGAACCCGATCAAACTCTCAGACAGGCACTCTTACAAACAAAAACCAATAGCAATTAACAACCGGCAAACGGACCACCCAACTAAATGACGAAAATCAAACAAGAGAAACAATATTTTTTTAAATATTAATTCATCAAACCTAGTAGAATCAGGTCCTAATAAATGTCTATACTACATTCCACATCCTCTTATATCAGTTGTTAATTTTATCTGTTAAGAAATACAATTACACTATCTCTGTGGAGTCTGAGAACAATTGTTGTATTTTTATTGCCTCTATGGAGGAAATGTGGACAGACAATAGACGCTATTGTATATATTGATTTTTATTCTTTATAAAACTACTTTCTTTTCATTAAGGTTGATTGTAGAACGAGCTTAACAATAATACTTGAGCTTGAATATATTTGTTACTATTACGTTTTTGTAGTTTAATTTAGATTGCAAAATCATCTATTTTAAAGGTACTTTTTTATTTTTAAAATAGTATATAAGACTCCCTATAAAATAGTGATCAAAATACAGTTCGAGATTCAACATGCGAGGCATGTAAATGTGTCGATAAATAAAATCGACCGTTCACTGAAACGGAACGCTTGGATAATTTTATCTCACGGTTCATTCTAGTTTATACCAACACAAATCGTTGATCACTCACCCACGAAACTAAGGGCCCACTTAAGAAGTCTTCGATTTCGGTACCAGACGCGGCCATTCTCTATAGGCGATAGGATGAAGGAATCCTACTTCTTCGATTTTGGCTGAAGAGCATGGCATTAATATAAGTCCCCAAACTATCACAAGATGGAAATCTATTAAACATCTGCAACAGAACTTATACAAAGACACCCGTAGAAAATAAATATGTGCAAGAACCGTGACACTTGACAAGTTGTTGACACACAGCAAAGCATACTACACACACAGCCGTGGAATCAATAAGCACATCCTTAAAATAGATAGTTCAATGACCTACTATAAGATATGAATTGTCCAAATATTTCATCGCTGTTTTCTAACAATTTTAAAGAGTTTATAACGTATGTGATATTCTAATATTTGAGAAAAATTATTTTTTCATTGAATGCTGCTTTCTTCTATACAAAAACAGAACTTTTTAAACTTACTGTTACTAATTATGGCCTAAAATGATATGCAACACTCAATAATATTGACATTTCTAAAATCATTCAACAATTTTTTGTACAAATAACTAACAAAAATAACAGAGTTTCAGGGATACATTCAGTCTACTAGACGTTTAACTGTTTTGTCCGAGTTATTTTGAATGTTTTATGTGCAATTTGTGTGAATTTCCTCATTTTTCTATTTTTTTCGACTGTTTATAATTATTATTATTTTTTAACATCGGTCGCAAAAATGGCAAAATAAATAGATAACATACAATTTACCAGACAACATTCCTCTCGTTGGAACGTAACATGTTGATACGAATTGATTAGTCTATCACTGTCACGAGGAATGAAGATTAATGGAAAAGAATCGATTAAATAAAAAGCGATTAATGTTACTATAAAAATTGTAAATAAAAAATCGATTATAAGAAAATAATAATCAATTTAAATAAAAATCGATTATATTTTACATCCCTAATTGTCACACAATCTGTCATTTGAATTTTGAACAAAATGAAAAATATTGATTCCGATTTCATTAATAAATAAATGTATACATTTTATACTTACACGATAACTTTAAAATCTTAGTTTATTTAAAGCTTTAGTGCTAGATACGTGTAATTCATTAGTATTGAATATAAGATTTTAATATAAAATTTGTGTTAATACATTTCACTGCAAGTGCTTTATAATTTTAAATGTCTAAAAGAAAATGTTTGCCAAAGCTATGAAGGTTCAGTTTCAAGATCAACAATTGGATGATTATGTACTTGAGGTAAAGAGTGCAATGTAATTACAAGAATTTTATATATTTTGGTGTAACATTAACAACTAACCGCGACTTCGTACTCGTTGCTGACTTATAAAAGAAATATCAACATAAATTTATTTCATTGCGTGAATTACATACATACCTATTTTCGTTATATACTAAGTTAAATCACTGAAAAGTTCTACCTGTCAGTGAAATTATTGTGAAAATTGGTTGTCGTTTTGAGATTATTGTGTGCAAACTAACCGTCATAGGAAAATTTAAAAATGTTTCCCGGGTTTGGTAACAACCAAATGTCAATTCATTAAAGATGCAAAAAAACATTTAAATTTATATTTTGAAGACAATAACAGTGAAATCAATGTGGAATGTTGTTGGAGAAACTGTGAAAAAATAAACCAACTAATCTTTCTTTTAGAATTCAGTATTAAAAAGTAAATTGCAAAGCAAAATAGATGCTCTTACTATTATGAGTAGAGAACTCGACAAATGCAGCATGGAACGTGATCGATATAAAATTTTAGTAGAACAACTGAGATGCAAAAGAAGCCCGGTAACTTCTAACTCTGATGTATATAAATTTGCACCGACTAACATTATAAGTGGAAGTGAAATGCTTGCAAATACAAGGGATCATAATAACATACTCAAATTAGAGGTAACTTTGGTGTAATATTAAAATGCATGCCTAACATTACTATCAGTTGATTTTGGTTTGTTTAAGTTTGTATAATATAGTCATGATATGCAATTGAACCATGTAGTTATAACATAGATATGAATAGCAACATTCAAAACAATATGTTTAAATGTGACAATAAGGTTGAAACACTGCGAAGTAAATTGGATGAGGCTAATGGTGACATATTAGCTCTAAGGAAGCAACTGCATACTGATACAAGATTAGCAGATATAAGTGGCAGTAGAAAACTGCCAGTATCTGTACCATATTCGAGTACAGATTACGAACAATTGGTGCAAGAACTAGAGAAGATCCAGAAAAAGGTATTTGGCTTTTGTTATTAAGGATAAAAATAGTTTTTAAACTGAACTCAATTTGCTTTTTAATTTTTTAGATAATGTAATATTTAATTTTTATTGTGAGAATAGTTTTGCATTAAGTAATGTCATCGAATTAAAAAAAAATACAACTATAACTTGAAATCATGACGCTGAAGTACAAAAAAAAGTATTTTAGTTTAGTAGCGTCACAGACTATAAATTTTAATTTCACCATCATTAAAATGAAAAGTATGGTAGTATTATGTCACTAATATTGGGCGTGTATTTATTTGTAATAGTATCAACAACTTCAATTGGATTACCGTGCCACATTGGATGACAAGGAGGAACTTGTGTCTGATAGAGACTACTACAAAAGTAAAGTGCACAGGTTGAACCACCAAATCAGTTACATTCTAACAAACAGAGTGAGAACCCAAGGAGACAAAGATTTAGATCTACCCAAACCAGTTGTGGACATTGATGCTCTGGTCACAGAAAATAAATATCTACATGAGAGAATTACTCAGCTTCAAATTGAAAAAGAAATAGTGAAACGGAATTTGACCAAATATAAGGTAGCTCATTTAAGCAAGTTGTTATGGATTTCATTAGATTTACATAATAATACATAAATTACTAGTATAATTTTAAATGTGTATTGTAATTTTAAAGTAATGTATATACTGCATACTGATAAAATTGGTATTCTAAGGACATTTATGTGCAATTCCAAACATATATCACAATTTTGTTAGTTTTACAATGCCTCATATACAACGATGTCTGGCAGTCTTTGCTTACATAGAAAAGCACTGCAGAATAAATTACATGGTAAAAACATATTTAATTTTAGAGATAATTGGCCCAATAAGCAAAGGTAATAGCAATGTAATAATATATTCATTTTTATTGTTTTACAGACCCTTCTTGATAATAGGAACAAGAACAATACATTCAACTTCAAGACAGGGTTTTCTGACGTTATGACACAAAAGCAAGGTAAACATTCAAACTTTCCCAATTTTCATATATTACAATGATAATAATATCATAGTGATGAAAAGTAGCATTATTATTTGATCAATCATAAACATTTATGCACTACATTGTTTCAATACTAACTTTTGCCTTTGGTAATTAAGAATGAGCGTAAATATTATTTTCATAAATAATATGGTACAATAGTGTTAGAAGTAACTCGCCTACCATCAGATGAGTTTGAAGTCAAACACAAGCCTATAAAAAGTGTATGCCACAATATATTTTCAATTAACAATGGCTACATTTATGTAGGATACGATTGCTATTTCGGTAATTTTTCTTTTTCAGTAAGGGAGTTTCTTGATATTAATTCAAAGATAGGTCTGAAGCGTAGCTCAGCCGCAGAGCTAAAATCTCTTTGTTTGGGATTATTTGAAGCATTAAATGATAAGTCCATTGGCCTTCAGCACCAGAGGAAAACGAATCAGTATGTATATATAATACAATATTTAATTTTTATCTACTTCCTGTTACATGTTATGTGCAAGATAAAATGTAACACATATACGTGAATAAATACCATTGTTCCATTTTCTTACCTAATCAAATATGATCAATTCAATAGTTTCATTTCAGGATATTAGCCAACAGAATTACAGAATTGGAAACTACATTAGATAGTTGGTGTAATGGCCAAAAATGTATACCAATATTCCCTTCACAAATGCTATTAGAAGAAATTATTACAGACTCGGGGTCAGTAAAATCAGACGAATCCAAAGACAAGAATGAGATGGAACTAACACCGGGAATAAATAATAAAGATTCAGATAGTGATGATGAAGGAAACAGGAACAATCACGTTAGCTGCTCCATAGATGTGAAATATGATTATGATAATGGAGCTGATGGTGATAACAGAAGCGTGTCGTCTAAAACAGTGTTGCCAGAGGAACTAGAACTGTTAGTCAGGGAAGCACTTGCCGATCTAAAGTCAGCTTAATAAAATTAAACATATGTGATTTGAAATTGACCCGATACGCTGACTGATAACTGTCTATAACAGAGTATTTAAAATATCTGAAATATTTGAAGGAAATACATGTTCATTTTGTAAGCACATTTATACATGCTTACCTAAATGTAAATCTTGAAACATTTTTGTGGAGATTATAAATGTGCTTATATCAAGAACATGAGTGTTTCTGTATCGTGGAGCACAGCAGATTTTGATAGATCTGATTATTACTCTCACATGTGATTCTTCCATATGGACTATATTTTAATCCTATGCACAGGTGTTTTAACAATTTGTTGCCTTATTCAATATTTCACAGAATTTATTTTCGCTAGTTTTAATTTCAGTTTAGCAACTCCTACCACAAAATGTACAATCATTTGGGACATCTGTCAAATATGAACTATTTGTTGTGCCGATCTAGCTCTCTATAATGTAACATTCCGTTACTCTATCTTTGTGTAACTAGTTCCGCATTGTAACTATGAAAAAAGGGTGTTGAATCCATAATCCTTCATAGTTTAAAGTATGTATCTAGTCATGTTACCATTTTATTTGTTGCAGATTATATATTTCATGTTATATATACAGTAAAGTTTAATAAATGAGATGCTATTTAATTTTTCCTTTGTTTCTTATTTTCTTCAAATGAACTAATATTATTATTGTGATTTCATAAAGTTGAAATAGAACAATTGCAAAAGTTTTCGATTTTAGTGTCATATTATACTTAGACCATTAGTTGCTTAAGGCTTTCGTAAATAAAAAAATACAAATTAATTGATTAACATCTCCCTTTTATATACGCATATGCAAAAATCTTAAAAGGTGTAAAATAAAACAAATTTATTCAGTCTTCTATTATATTAATAAAAATATAACATTTATCTTAACTTATTCACTTTGACTTCGTTAGTGAGAAAGAAATGCAACTGTAATTACAATACGTTTTTGTACTACACTACTAATATTGATATTTTTATGTTATAGAATAAAAACGTGGCATTTAACAAATGAATATGCAAAAATGATGTTAAATAAATTAAATTTCATCCCATAACTAAAGTTGTCACTTTAGTTAAGACCTACTGAGATTGGTCAATCTCAGTAGGTCTTTAAATTTTACCTGAAATTTTGCGACATTCGATTATTTCATTTCAGTTACAAATACACTGCTAACCAGCTCTGAAATCTAAGGTGTAAACTGATGTTCTAAAATCCTTTAGGTTTTTAATTCACTACTAATTCTATAAATTACCCATCATACTTATTCTGGCTGGCGTCATCTATAAATGACCCAACATACACATCCTGGTTGCATAAAGTCAAGAATAAGTGCAATTAGGGCATTTGCACAGATGCATACCGGACAGATAGTTCCATTGCTTTTAAAATATATACACAAAATTTTAGGTACATTTTTTAAATGCTTTATCACTCACTTAAATTTCGAAAATGGTTACATACTAACAAGTAAATTACATCGTACAAATGACTATTTATAAATTGATAAATATTATGGTTACTTTTCACATTTTATCTGGCATCCCTAAATTATATTATCTGTTATTAAATACAATAAAACTTTTAAAATAAGTATGTTTTCCATGCGAATGACTGCTATTAATGCAGTGATTCTATAAGCCATACTGTCAATGCATTATTTACTTTCCATATGATAGACTGACACTAATACATTATAATTCCCGTGTTTACGATTACATATTAGGGTTTGATCAATGTGAATATATTTTAATGACAATATATTTAGTAATTATCTATAGATCGGCATTACAATTTGCCACATACAAATAAATACATATAAAACGTTTAGGTCAATAGGTTTAAAGAAAGTGTTATCTTATTTAAAGAAAAAGCTCACAACAAGAATATTTAGATATAGATAAGTGATTGCTATGTATTATAGCGACTTTTCGTTATTATGTATATTTTGGTATGGATATTTCTTGTTCATTAGCTGACTGTAAGTATAATGCGTAATATTGATTTCATAGCTGTATTAGAATTCTCAGTTAGACAATTTGTTTACAAATGTGCAATACATGACCATGAATCTATCTATTGTTATATTAGGACATTGTATTAGATACCAGCATTGAGCCTGCAACTCAGGGGTGAACTACAAATGCTACATTTTATAATTGAATTGAAGCATTTAAATTTATATAAAAATAAAATATATTGCACACATTACACATAAGTATACTTTGTTATAGTAATAGCCTCAATACCTATTTTTTATCTGTTTAGTGAAACTATGATACTATTTTTATACAAACTTCGGTATTATTCACCATCTTAGACACATAATTCTTTTGATTTTATTTATGGCCCTGCCAAGTAATTTCCTTCCTGCGATGTCTGTTAAATCCTAGAGGGGCGTAAAGTAATGTAATTCCTGCCAATGTCATCCTGTTATTTTTCAGCTCATTGTGTACTTGAAACTGGTGAGCAATTATAATGTATATCTTAATTTGTTTTGGGTTAAATCACCAACAAATTACCAGAAAAGTTTCATTATTATAATAATGTAACAATTGCTACCATAAAAATTTACAAGGCTTATCCAAGTGTTTACGGTTACGTTCTTCAGTGCGTCACGAGGTTTATACAAGTTCCAATCTGTTCGTTTTATTTTTTTTCTACTTGTATTACACTGGAAGATCACCAATGACAATGACAACGACACTCACACCAAACACAATGTTGCGGCGATTGCATTCGTGGCATATTTTGAAGTGTTATCAATTATTTCTAGTAACTTACAGGCGTAACTTACAGGCTTTATTATAATGTCGTAAATGTGATAACGAACTAATACCTCGCACGATAACAGTGGTAGCGGTGGGGAGGGAAGAGAGCGGGTCACGCGACGGGCAGCGCCGGCAGCGCGGCGGGCAGGGCGGGCAGAGCGGGCACGGCGGGCGCGGCCAGCGCGGTGTAGTGCGACAGCAGCGCGGCGGAGTGGTGGCGCAACGCGGCCGCGTCGCTGCGCAGGCGCGCGGCGGCGGCGGCGGCGCGCACGAGCCGCGCCAGCAGAGCGCGGTGCGAGCGCTCCGCGTAGCGCTCGTACGCCTCCAGCCCTTCTTGCAACTTCAAGATTAAGCTGTCGTAGTTCTTGCGCACCACTTCCAGTATCTGAAAGTAATCAAACAGTACCTATTCAATATTGTTTTTCCCAAATATTGCAAGGCACTAGATTTATCCGGTGCCTTCTTTTACCTTGAAACCACTGCAAAACAACGTTTATCGCAATAAATATTTGTTCAATAAAGAGGATTTGACTGTTTCAAGGTCCACATAAATGTATATTATTATTATAACAAGTTACTTTATATGTTATTTTACCTGGTCCTCAGTGGGTGTAGACAGGTTTTGCGAGCTGAGCCAGGCTTCGATTTTAGGCGAGAAGTGTTGTATGATGGCTCGTACATTAACTAGGCAGTTGGCTAACCGCAATGCTTCCGCTTTATATTCACCATCGCCAGTGGAGTACCGTAGTGCTATACAAAATTTTACCGATATACTTGATATCCTAAAACTAATTTTATTACTGAACTATAGTTTCCAATTTCACACATACATACAAGCATAAAAGAAATGTAAGAGCTACATGTTTTAGACCAAATAAGGTATTTCCGTTTTATTTATAAAACTATGGTGCCTAGACTAGACTAGAGTAGTCCTAATCGAGTAACTAAGAAGAAAATTGAAAAAGTAGAACACATAAAAAATAATGCATGTGGTAACATAATGTTTTCAACGTACCCATGAAGAAGAGGTTATCAAATACTTGGTGCATCCTAATAAGTTCGTAGTACAGTTGATCGTACGAGGCAGGCGTTGGCAAAAACGTGTCGCCAACTGTTATGAATAGATTGAAGATGTTCACAACCTGTAAGATACGAACAAGAAACTATTGTATACGTAAACTTAGTATTTATATTTTACTGGATGGGTGCCTATGGTTTAATGCATATCATTAATAAAATATAAAGGGTTAAAAAAGCAATGCAGCTAAAAAATAGTACGAAGCAAGTCGAACAGACGTTGATCACACACGGTGCTAGGGTTACCTGCTGCGCCATGATGAAGATGTTATGACGTCGGAGTAGCGTCGTCTCGTTGGTGACGAGGAACTTGAGCACGGCTATGAGTGCGGCCCACAGCGGGCGCCAGTCGCGCGCCAGGCGCACGCGGCAGCGCTTCTGGTAACTGAGCAGGCGCAGCAACACGCCCACGCACAGCTGGTACAACTCGCCGGGGAACTTCTTCAAGAGGTGACACATCATGAACTCCACTAGGAGATCTGAAATTAACGGTTGCACTGTTAAAGTGTAATATCAGAAGCAAAATTATATTAAAACACAATATCAAAATGACAAAATCAATCAATAGGCTTCACGGTAAATTCGTGTGGAAGAATTTAAATCTGTATACTTTTATATTATGATTAGTAAATATAATATAATATATCTGGCAGTCGGAGCGTTCTGCCTGCCTCATTAGGTACCTGGCATGATGTCAGAATCATTAGAAAAGTATTAATATTACCATATTCTCTTTATTTTCATTAGTAATAGCTTTGTCTTTTGTAACCCCCAATTGGTTGTGATTACAAAAAATAGACAACATATATTAATTAAAAAATCTATAACGCTATTTTTGAGCTAGAGTTTTCGATAACGAGCATAAAATGTTCATTCATCATACCTATGAATGAATGATAAAATTGAACAAACCTATTAAAGTAGAAGCTAGTGGTTGTGATGGCGGCTCTTCCAAAACAATTTTTCTATGTCGCATTGGTAGCCGATACAGTTGAACCTGTTTCGAATAAAAAGGAACATCAATATTCGAAAACGTTAATTAATATCTACGAGTAAATATTTCTCAAATAAATTTTCATACCTTGAATGTTAAATTTTGATCGTGCATAATCGAATTTGCAAACTGTTCTTCCACAATACATGTAAGAGTGATAAAACAGAGACTGCATTTATTAATACTGGCCTCTGTCCTTGTGTCCGCCATTACTATGGAACTGAAATGAAAATAAAATGTTTCAAAAGACACTGAGATCACTGTAATCAGTCAAATTGATCTTTCCATTCTATATTTTATTTATATGTACATACCAATATTGGAAAAATGTTACTAAAAGATTTGTAGGTTGATCATTGTCAAGAGCTTGGATCTGTGCTAAATTTGGTGGGCTCTGGAACAAAAATGCAACAAAAAATATTTCAATGAACTGTTTGATTTCACTAGGAAAGTAACTGAAAATTGAATTGAATTAAATAATATTATAAATATTTCAATATCAAGGCAAGCAACGAACAGGAAAGAAATGGGAGAAAATAATGCATAATTTTAAGGTCAGTACTATTATAGTAAAATGGCACTTTAAATTACTTGCATCTAACTCAATTAATCTACAGACCTGGTGTGGAGGTAAAGTAGCGGGCGGCGATGGCGGCGCTGAAGAGGCAGCTGCAGAGGACGAATGAGCCAGGGTTGTCATGAAATTTCGATTTAAGTGTGCAGCCTCATACAGTGCCAAAAGCATTCCTTCCTCTCCCCCACTGCGGTGGAAACATGAAAGGTTCTGTATTAGTATTGTATTGTATTTTCCAAATACAAAAATGTCAATCTCAATACAATAAAAATGGTGCTTTATCTCACAATTCAATTATCTTTAAAAAACATGTGAATGAAATATATTACCTGTTTCTCTGACCTCTAACTACTGGTTGAGTATCATCGCTGGTGAGAAATATCCCACCAACCATACTAGTGAAAGATGATAGCCAGCCCCCACCAGTGCCGGCTTGCACACCTCCAAATGTTGACATCACATAGTCATTGAGAGCAGCGGTTATGACCTGGCCATATCTAAAATAATATTTTATCAATTATAGAAAGTGTATAATTATCATGATTATACTGCCATATTGTACTTTATAAGTTGTTAAAATTACTGTAATTTATTTAGTTTAGGTGCAATAAAAGAAAGAAATTAATTAATTAAGTAACAATACTGGATACTATTGAGAATATAGAATTCTAGAGACAGATATTAAATCAAGAATGATGTAATGAAACAGCAGAAAAATATGAGATACTCACCCATTCAAAGCATGCTCATCATCAAGAATTGACAATTTAACTACATATGGGTTGGCTGATTCCTGTTTCTTGTAATTGACCAAAAACATCAACAGCTGAACCACATCATACCCTGCAAATTACTGCTTATTCAAACCAAATAAATTATACAGTTATTAAATAGGCCTTGGTTTCAGGCATGTTAGTACTTCTTGTGTGCATCTAAATTAATGATAATAATTACTCAATTTTACATCATGATTACATAAAGTAATATATTTGTGCTTTTGAAGTTTTCTGTTTTATTCTGAAGCCCCTTTCACTAATAGTGTTTTTGGTAACACTACTGGTAAATTTCATCACTTCAATGTTACATAAAACATTTTTGTTACCAAGTTTACTTAACAACTTGTTTAGTAAACATAAGTTTAGTTACAGATAATGTATGAATTACCATGTTGTTGTCTCTCAGTGGATGTACATAACAGTTGTATCAACGGTTCAAATAAGGAATTCTGCATCAAATGTTCTACAAGAGGATTTTCATCAATGTTATCCATACCAGTTGCTATAATAAGCAGTAATTTCAATACCATTGACTTTAGACTCTCGGGGACATCACCTGTAATAATATGAAAAAAATTTTTACAGACTACAAAATAAACAAAAACATTGCTTTCCAAATAACGATTACATTTATTGACGTCAAAATAATAGGTGTGAAATATTTGTCTGCTTGTTTATTTAATCAACAGTCAACATAAAATGGAATGATATGAAAGAAATATTGTATGTGGTTAACTTATTATCAGAGTCAATATCAAGGGACATTTTACAATGTTAAACTTCTAATATCAAAGAGAGAAAACGAAGCCTGATTTTGAGAAAATTTTATATGGTGACTTAATTTATGACCAATATAAACGATGCTTTCGACTTCAGGAAAATGTGTCAATTCAATAGAAATATACCAAAACTTTTAAATAACCCTATAAACTGGCAGACAGTTTCCAGCTTGTGATAATCAATGACCCAAATATTGATAATACGGTGTTATCAACAAGATAATGCAAAACTAGTAAAAAACTATTAGTAAATCAATGATACAATTATTGATTATCGGGAGATATCAATAACTAACCAACTAACCAATGTACAAATTGAATATGCCGTTGGCTTTTAAGCCATTCTCTTTAATCCTAAACAAAATTATCATCTGAAACTGAACTTTTGCCAATAAAATTTGTTCAGCTGTTTCAGAGAATATCTCAGACTAAAAAGCAGATAAACTATCTACTGTATCATCAATTATATTATCAATGTTGCTATGATTTTTTTTTTTTTAATTTTAAAAGCCTACGTAAAATGTATACAATACAATCTTTAAACATATCTATTGCATTATTTTTCATCTCATGCACATTCTAAGCAGTAATTAATTTTCAAAATAGCACATTTTTTAGTCCAATGTGTTAGCACAAGAAAAAGAGATACTAATAAAACACATAAGTTACCCGAGTACATGTCAGTGGGTTTGCAATTTTTATATTGTTTAGTTAGAAACTCTGTCTTATTATACATGCGGGTAAATGGTACAATATTGTGATAATATGGTAAAGATCCAACTATTGGACCATTTTAAATTAGCTAGATAGCTTATTAATAAGAAAATTATGTTTTATAATTTAAATTATTAATTAGGAAGGAAGTGATTTCGTTTAAGTACTGTATAAAGCAATACAAATACCTGAAATAACTGTACTGCAGTGTTCTAACAGCTTTTGCATTTTAGAATTCGCAGTTTCAGTGCCTAACAAAATAGCCTTAATGTTTAAGCTGGAGTCCTGCCCTGCTCTTTGGTACATTGTAGTCAAGAGTGCACTGAATGTTTGAAGAGCATACACTAGTCTGAAATGTAAAGAATATTATTGCATTTCAAAATGTAACGTAAAAATGTAGTAACTGAATAGTTTTATTTCCCTATCCCAATGCAGTTTACATATTGAATATATCTATATATCTATATACATTTACCTTATATGGTGTTCTTGACCCAACATTTCTATACATTGAAATACTAGTAAATTAATATTGTCTTTCATATTCATTAATTGTTCAATAGACAACTTATGGATTTCAGCTTCTAATTGTGGTATTTTAGGTTTTAACAAAAAGAATTCGTCCCAAAATGTAGGATTTTCTGTCGTCAAATCTTCTCCTTTAAAAAATGATTCATATATCTGTACTACTTTTTCCTTTAGATGCCTTTTCGATCCTGAACCACTTCTCTTTCTCATAGCCATGATTATATATTTTTATTGCAATAAAATGTGGTAAATATGTGTAACTTAAAGTTATATATATAACTAAGCAATGTAAGTCTCACTAAAGAAAGAAGACAATAATAAGGATTTAAGTCATTATTAGTATAGACAAAATTAATTTGTTTAGTACAAATATCTTTAATTATACTATATTTACACACTTATAAATATGAGAAATTGTTTAATTATTTGTCAAACTATAATTTCCTAGAACTTCGCAATCTCAATTATTGTTGACGGTGAACAAATTCAACAAATGTCAAATCCGATTGTCAAATTCGTCACCAGCGAAAACTTCATCTATATCTCTAATTGTCCATGAACTTTTGAATATGGCGATGAAGATAGAAAACATATCCCTTTGAACTTTAGACCTCTCTATCGAAACACATTAATATACAAACTGTATACAATAATGAAACATACACTGGTGGCTTGGATATTAAAAGTATATTATATATTTTCACTTTCATAGTAGACTTTGAAGTTTGGACAACCCATGGAATCATTGAAAAAATTGGGAGATAAGTACCCTAGATTAATTATGTACACCAGATATAGAGTGTATTATATTATCTATATTTGCTATACTTTTGTTTGTCTATGGTCGTCGTTCATGTCGTTTGGCTGCCGCACCTTCGTAAAACCAGAAAACGTTTGTTTTTTGTTTTGTTTGTTGAAATCAAAGCTATTTCAATCTCTCTGTATTATTATAATTGTTAGATAATTTGTTGGTTTTGAAAATGAAATCAAAAAAACGTCATCATGCTACATCTGATGAATCTGAAGAATCTAACTGTGATAAATCTAGCAGTTCCTCCGATAGCGAAAGTGAAGACTCTTCGGAGTCGGATCACCGGTACAAAAAAAAGAGGAAACATGCAGACTCGTCAGAATCCGAAAGCAATTCTGAGGATCACAAACGGTCCAAGAAACGCAAACATAAGAAAAAGAAGAAGAAACATGGTAAAAAGAAGAGACGTTCTGAATCTGTAATTTCGTGCGATCACTTCTCACTTAGCGACAGTGGAACTGTGCCTAAAAAGAAAAAGAAGCATAAACATAAGAATAAGCGAGTGCGGACATCCACAGTTAGCGAAGGTGACTGTTTTATACATGGATTTTGCAATAAAAACATGGCTCTAAGCCAAACATGTACAATTTGAGCTACTTCAATAAAAAAGATGCATTAATGGCTAACTATATAATCATTTTCTTTTCTGTCGTTTATTTTTATTATTGAATTACTTGCTTTTTGAATTTAAAGATGCCATGTATGTGCAATATGAATTATTCTTACCTGCATTTCATAGAAGAGCACCAAAGTGTTCCGCGGCGCCTGCACAGTGTGGTCAAAGAACGCAGAGCTTCTTCCGGAGATGGCAGCCAACCAACACGAACCTACTATCAGTAAGTATTGTTTATCAAAGTCATATTTGTCATACTGTACAGTAATATAGTATTTAAGATTGTGTTTAACAAAATTTGTGGTTCATGGTCCATGATAATGTCAATTGATCTGTAAAGTTAAGCAACTTGGGTGCAGTCAATATGACTGTATTGATATCCATCGGTGGAAAAATGGTACTGCTAAAAGTAGCTTCAATACACAGATTATTCAATAACCAATATCTACTCCTAATAGAGCATTAGCTGTGGCTGTGCTTTTGTAAATGTCAATATTACATTACATTCTAATAAATTATGCAGCTCTATTTTTTGTTCATTTCTCTAGATTATATTGCAAACATTGTTATATTACATGTATTGAACATTTTAGTAACATATAAACACAGTGTCTTGTGCTACTTCTATGCTCACAACATTCTGAGGTAATGGTGGCGAATTAACTATTGAATATTAATTTATCATTACTGTATGTACTTAATATACAGTATGTGTAATCATCCTGTTAATACCCAGTTATCGACTGTTGATTACTGTGAAAAAATAACTCAAAATATATCAATGAATAATTTTATTTTATGCAATATAGAAAAGAATATCGTCGTTCAGCATCAGTAGAAAACTACGATCGTGAACAAGAAGTGCAACGGTTCTATCGGGGCTCCAGCAAGGAACATAAGTATCATCAAGACCATTACGGCTATGATAGACAACGTAACGAAAGGTAAGCAACATTGTTCCAACTAGAAATCTTCTACCACAAATGGTTTACAAATAATATTTACTTAACAATCATCAGTGATATTTCAGCTGCATTAATACAAAATAATATGTTCTTTAATTTCATTTCTAGATTACCGCAACACATGGATAAATTCGATAGGAATAGAGACAAATTTGTCCAAAGTGGGCGATATGATAATCCCAATATGGAACATAGTTATCGCCAAAGAGATTATGTTGAATTTAAAAGGTAATGTTAGAAATGTAATCTATTCCAAAAACATATTACTATTTGTTATGTAGTATTTCAGTTTTGTTGAATGCAAAACAAAGAGTCGGGGTTTGGCAATGTATGTATGTATGTATGTATGCATCCTTAAGTATGACACTACATCTGTGACTTAAACATAGGCATTTAGTTCAATTTGTTTTCGGAAATGAATGTCTAGCAGTTCCTTCATTATCCAATATATTATAGAGCACAAACAACATTTTCTTTATCCATTTCTTAGATATATTTAAGTGGCAATTATGTCAAAACACATTTTAATTTTGTATAGAATAGTGACGCGAGTATATTTTTAAAATGAATTTTTAGGACACGTTTTGAAGATCGCAGACCCGAGGAGCCATACAGCAAGAGACCAAGAGAAGAAACTTATTATAGAGAAGATCCAAGGGGTTAGTACCGTTTATTTGTTACAGCACTTTATTTTTTAATAATCTCATGTCATTTGCCCAATTTTACCATAATTTTTTTTATCATTCCAGCAAACGACAGATACAATCAATATGAGGGGCCTAAGAGGCGGGAATTCATTGAAAACAGGGACTATCGAGAAAGGTAACATACAGTAATAAATATGTGTATTTTTCATGATTTCATCTATACAGATTCAACATTTTAGTATTTACTATATTACTCGTATATCATTTTTAAGCCTTATGTTGTCTATGTTACAATATAAAAATAGTTTCTATTTCAGTATTTTATGAATTGTAATCAGAATTGTAGCAGTAGATAGAGATTATTCTGCGTTAAAGCTATGCTCTTATCAAAGGAGAATGCCCATGAAAATATGGATGGAATATCATTCTTTATCTAACCTTACGTCATACATAATAATTAGCGCAATAGACCAAAACCTCATAATGATCTGCTACTCGTCGCTTCACAATAGTTACTGCCCACAAAAACGCTACTAAGATGTGCGCTTAGAATATTTGCTCTGTTCTGTGGAATGTTCGAGAAAAAACCCTTTTTAATTTAGTCTTTGTTCAGTCTTGAATCTATCCCCATTAACAATTATTACGTTCTAAAAACGAATGAGACAAAATATACATAAAGTTCTGCTATTTACTGCTGCTATGTTCGTCAAGAGGAAGAGTCGAAATCTATAATATAAAGCAGAACTAATATAAAACACAGATAGATATTGTAACTTGCTCTCAATGCTCGTATTAATATTTTAATACTACCTTCTGAATTAGGCGTCCACCTCCGGAACCCCCCAGATATCGTGAGAGGGAATTTATTGACAAGAGAGAAAAGCCGCGCGACGAACGTTTATCCCCCGGAAGGTACGTTAAATATATTTCTTTTCGTAACTGACAACCCTCCAATACAAAGATCATCACAACAACAAATATAATGTAACCATAATGTTTTCGTACAATATATATAATGATAATTATGTAGTTTTATAGTTTCAATCATACTGAAAACATTATTGTTTGTGTTGCCGCCACGCTGCGCAGTGTGTGATTCGCGAAGTTAAACCAATATATTTGTTTTTACAGTGACATCTCTACAGAACATAGTAACGAGTTCGATCATAACATGTTACAGTTACAACATTATTTAAAGTTGTTTACATTAAACGATGCTAACTCTAGGCGTGTATGAGATTAGTGAGCCATTCATTCTGGAGTTTTTGAAAAATACAACGACGTATTTACTTTTTGTTCCGAAGTAATAATATGAAGAAGTGATACTCAGTTCAGAACAATTCTGTTGGCGCTTTAATTTTTAAATGTTTGAACACAGAAAGTGCATTCCCGAGCAATTTTATGGGTTGTCTTCGTGTCATACTATGTTTTGAGATTTGTGTGGAAACACAAAAGTCACATATTTTTGATAAACCCTGGGTCATGTTTATATATACTGTAGTTTTATCAACACAGTGCTCATTTTACAGTTTCAAAATATTTCTCACAGAGTATTGAAGATTAGATATGATACTTGAAGGACAAATACACATTTCTGTGATTATATAGCAAGTGATTATAGATGTGTATAGAGATGAAATGATATGTAGTATTGGATTGAAAAGGATTCACGAAGATTTTGATGCATCCAGTATTGCATGTTAATGCACAAGAATGAATTATAAACATACTAAATAACAAGATTACTTTATTTCATATATGTTTGTGATATAAATTTAAATCATAATTTTACGGGCATGAGATAAAATTATATATGGATACAATAGAAGAACGAATTTCTTTCGTAAATAGAGAACAGACAGTATTATAGAAATATATCGGAAGTTGTATGAAGATTAGTATAAAAAAGCATAGATTGCTAGAGATATGAAAATATTTATGCAAATGAATTTAATTAAGAAATCCGAAGAAATGAATGGGATATAGAAAAACAGCCACGAAGATTATGTTCAAGAAGATGTTATGAGTCACCAGATTATTTAAAAATATTTGTAATTTGATATATGAGGTTATCATATACCAAATATTTGTACTATGATAGCAAAATATGAATTGAAATATAGACTTTAAATTCCTAAAATTTTTAACATTTATCTTTGAAGATTTGTCTTATTGTCAAATCACTGCAATGTAATTATGATTATATATATATATATATTCATTTTGAGCAAGAGAAATCCACGAAGGGATGAAATTCAGTAGGTATAAATGCATATATCGTCACGGTACCGACGTTTTTCCAAGTACGACTCCATGGTAAGTGTGAAAGGAGTGTCAAGTAACTGCCTCCTCGCGTTGAAGATATATTTTTGATGTTCACTAAAAATATTTATTATTCTTATACTACAGGTGCAGTTTACACATAATACTAAGTAACTTTATTCTTCCTGAAAATTACACATATATAATATTAATATTACAATTGTTACTGAGTAGTTATATGTGGGAGAGACATTGAAATTCACAGTTTTATTTGAAAATGTTGTCTTTTCACAGTATTTTTGTATTGTCGATTTGCGAGTGCTAAGAACTATAGTGAAAAAGGCCAAAGAAAAATTAGCAGTCATGTATTATTTTAAAGCACCAGTCTTGTCCAAAACACATGTGTCAGATAGGATACCTTAAGTTTTAAGCTATATAATATTTTATCTTTCGTAAAAAATTTGTGTATGTTGAGCATGGAGGTCCTGTGTGATTTATTTTATTTCGGTGAATGTATTGCTTTTTATCCAATATACCTGCTTGTACATATCAGTACCGATCTGAAAATAACTAGACCCAATATCGGCTCACAGGATGCGTGACCCGCGGCGAGAAGGACCCGGCAGACCAGACAAACCGCTGAGTTTGCATCAAAGGTAATTTTTTCCTAAAGTACGCAGACACATACGACTCGAGACTTCGGTGGGATTAGTCGTTCACGTGTTGTGTTGTTAACTAGAAAATTAAGTTTATTTCAAATATTATTATCAGTTATGCAAATGGTATTATAGTCATCGAAATGCAATTGTAATTATCAAATTTTGAAACTGGTTGGACAGATTTTGAAACCAAAAATAAATGGAGTTTGTTTGCAGGTTGCCATCGAAGAGTCCAGAAGATCGAATCAGGGACCGGCCCAGGCGCGCCGTCGAGCGGGACGAGAGGCCGGAGCGCGGCCGCTCGCGGCCCGTAGCGGACGAGCGACGAGGCAGCGCCGAGCCTCCGCCGCGCGCCCCGCCGCCGCCCGACCGCAAGACCAGGTGCGCCACCGCGATACCCGATTTCACCATTTTGCAAAGTGCTTTGGGCAAAACAAATGGCGTAAATCAACTGATTACTAATTCTGCAGAACGCTACAAATATTGAAGCCGTACGATAGCATACGAAGATTTGAAGATTCAACTGTTTTTTTGTTTCCATTTGACACTTTCTAATTGTCCTGGTTGACGTTTTCAATGAGATGGTGTTTTCAATGGTCCATGATGGTTGACGTCTTCATTGAGATGAGATGTGCTGGTTGACGTTTTCAATGAGATGTTGTTTTCAATGGTCCATGATGGTTGACGTCTTCATTGAGATGAGATGTGCTGGTTGACGTTTTTAATGAGAGAATGAGATATTGACAAATGAGTTCCATTCGTATTTCGGATCGTATATACAGTGTTTAACTGTAATGTTCTAGATTTACTGATGCCGATGATAGTAAGGAGTACAGCTGGGGAAAGGTAGATGTGAAGAAAGAAGCCAACAAAGCTTCGGGTGACAAAGAAAAGCCCAATTTTGGACTGTCTGGGAAGTTGACAGCCGATGCGAACACTGTTAACGGCGTTGTAATCAAGTACCGAGAACCGGACGACGCTAAGCAACCCAAACGGAGATGGAGGTGTTTATATGACCGTTTTTCATTCTTCATCTCTGAATAAATAGTTAAAATAACTAATTATCAACATCTTGGCAACATAGGCTCTGTTTATCTGATTGATTATTGTACTAGACGTTATATTAGTGTATAGATAAAATAAGGTGAATTTGAAAGCTTTTCAAAGTGATATCAAAGCTATACGAAAATTGGAGCACGTATTTTTATCATGCGGCAGGTTCTACCCGTTCAAAGGCGACAAAGCGCTGCCGATACTGTACATCCACCGGCAGTCGTGCTTCCTGCTGGGGCGTGACAAGCTGGTGGCTGACATCCCACTGGAGCACCCGTCCGTCAGCAAGCAGCACGCCGCGCTGCAGTACCGCGCCACGCCGTTCGCGCGCGCCGACGGCTCGCAGGGCCGCCGCGTGCGCCCCTACATCATCGACCTGGGTGAGTCCCTCTCACTCGACACACACCACCGGATTTTCTCTCAATCTCCACCGCCGTTGTTCTTGCTTATACAGCGGGAAGTAAAATAATAATTACCGTAGCGTAAAATAAATTAGTAATCGTTACTTGTCAATATTGTAACGTTGTATAACTCCTAAAGGCTTCTATATGACCAAACCGGTAACCGGGCAAATTAACTCGACGTTGGCAACGCCCATAAAAAACGCAGCGGTTTTCTATGTATCGCTTTAAACGCAGTGTTTTCTATACGATCTAAGGAACGAACTCTTTGATCTGCAAACAGACTCCGCGAACGGCACTTTCGTGAACAACAAGAAGGTCGAGCCGCGGCGCTACGTGGAGCTCCTCGAGCGCGACGTGGTCAAGTTCGGCTTCTCTCAGCGCGAGTACGTGCTGCTGCACGAGAACAGCAAGGACGACGCGCAGGACGACGACCAGGAACCGCCCGCCGCGTCCACCACCGACCAGATCAAACACGACAAACGCGTCAAGGAAGAGATCGCGGCGGACGGTGACTAATACGCTTGCGCCATTCTAGTGGAGCCGTACTGTCTCAATGGTGTTCGAATGTCTTTAGTTGCCTCTATTTTCACTTGATATAATGTAGAACGATCGGCATTTAGTTAAGAGCAGTAGTCGGAAATGGTGGGGGTGCACGTACAAAAAGTAAATTCGATCATAAATAGGCTTTACTGTTATATAAAAGATATATGTATAATTCGTGTATTATCGACTGGCGTCTTTGTCCAGTGGTTAGTGCTTGCTAAACCGGAGGTCGTCGGGTCGGGTCGGGTTCGATTCCCATCCAGGATAAATATTTGTGAGGTGATCACAATTGATTTTTATGAGTCTGGATGTAATAAAAATATCTACATAACTATTGTATAGTATGTTTATATGTACAATATATGTATGAGAAGTATTTGTACACAAAGCACTGTTTTTTTTATTTGGAAATAATTTTTTTTCTTAATGTGCACTAAATATGATATAAAGAGAATATACTTGAAAATCCTTAACATATCTAAACGTACTGTACACGTGTATGAAAATTTTGATTGTCAACATTTTTTTAAAGTAATATGTGGCTGCAAAGTATCTGAAACTGACAAATAAAAGAATCATTTCAACAACAACACACCGTCACGCCGGGTCCCTAACGGGGTCGGATAATTTCAGTTATGCAAATATTTGCTTTAGTCTTCCATTTTGCAGAACTATTTTTTAAATTGTCCATTAAGATAATAACGAAAAAAAAGCTTTAAAATGCTAAAACTCTCCTTACAATGAGTAAGAAAATACTTGTTATAAAAAATATAACATAGGGTGCAAATTTTATTATGGCAATAAAATAATGGTAAGAATACAATAAAGCCATGATTTTTTTATCTTAGGAACTCGCATTACAGGCTTATAAGAGAGTCGTGCTTAAGCTTCGTAGACTATTAGCAATGGCTTGAGTATAATATAAATAAGTGATAAATAAATAATCTTTCTGTAGACCTCATAGTACCAGTTGATCGCGCCATAAAGAAACACATGCACTCTAGATTATTTTAGTACTGTTTAAATTGTAACATATCACATGTATTTTGAATAATACATAAATTTTACATTCTAACAAATGTATAAGTTGCAACACTTAAACTGCCCTGTATTTTGTCGGTCGCAAGAGGTTTGTGGCATATTTAACTACCAGTTGGCCTCTCTATTAAGTGAAAGTCAAACTAGTGACATAGTTTTGTTGCAGCCGTTTCATTCGCCCGCGTGCCGTTATCAGGATTGTCAAAAATAATATTTGACAACAAAGACAACAGCAACACCCTCCTCCCAGCGTTCACATATTTTGTCGTAACCGACTCGTTCCGTGAGGTTTATAGTTTTTTAATTTCTTTGTATAGAAACTTGGACATAATGTCTTGTAAGCTGTTAAAAGATAAATCTTAAGACCCGGACTATTCTATTTGTACAGATTAAGAAATATCTAAACAATTACTAGTTAAATATTATATATACAGTTGACATCCTTTGAAAAATTTTAGTTGCGGATTGTACGAAACAACTTTTTGTTACTTTATTTAACATATCACTTGTATTGGAATTCTAAAGTAGCTATAATTTTTTTATAAAATCGCATAAATAAAATCATTTGAAATTTCGGGGAATTTTTAGGATAGTGACGTTACCTAATCTTGTTTCCTGTTATTTATATTAAGATAGTATAATAAAAACTACATTGATTTTATAATTTCTTTATTATTACATTACCCCCTGAGTTTCGATGGATTTTAAATAAATTTCTATCTAAACACTTTTAACTTAAAATAAATGCATTACAAATAATATTCACATTTTATGTCTTTCATACTAGTTATTCATTCACCATTTTAATATAATTTACATTGAGGCGAAAACCTCGCCGGTCATCTCAAATTCCTTATTATTAAAAACTAATATATACAGCTCATTGATTTTTTTATTTACAAATTACATTTAATAAATAAATAAAATTATTTTGCTATATAAACAAAGCGAAAAACGATCGGTGGAATGCAAGCAAAGTTCCTTTACGGTGGGATACACTTCCTGTTTGGTCCCATTTAAATTTTAAGAAAAAGTACCACTCCTAAGGATGAAAATATAGAGAGTGAAACTTTTCATCAGACTTAATATATTTAAAATTAGGTACAGGTTAAAAATGTGTTCAGAATCGATCAGATTACACTCGAATTTTTTTTTCAGAATCGACTAGATGAAAAATAAAATCGGAATCGATTAGATTCGACTTTTTTTAATTGTGTCAGATTAAACTTACTGTAAGACTGTTTTTTGTTAATTTTTCATCTTCAGTACCATCCAGCAAGGAACTTTGTCATAAGAATATAATGAACATAGAATTCGCCTAGTATCACAGTTTAAAATGGAGTCTTGAAGATATGTCTGTCGAAGTCTATATCGTTCGCGCGCTCCCGCGACGTGCTCGGACGCGGGTCCCGAGCGAACATCTCGTGAGCCCCTTCGCACAGCGAGGCCCGTTTTATTATACCGTTCCGAAGAGGTATTATCGTTGCGTTCGGTGGCCTCGCGTTGGTCCGTAGAGAATGGGTCCGGTACAACGGTGGTTTGATAAGTCTATTCGGTGCGACGCCTACGATGCTGTGTCTGGAGAAGGGCGCGTACGACGCGGGCGCTCGGGGTATTTCGTATCCGTCGCTGATTGTGCCCGCGCCCGAATCGCTGTCGTACATCAGCTCCAGATACTTCGGAGCCCGCTGAGGCAGCGACCGCGATGGCTCCATTTGTTGTTCCGGCAAGTCTTCATCTGTAAAGTGAAAAGCAAATATATACCGTGTACAATATCGATGTCGATCGACTTTGTAAATATTAAGTGACTATGACACGAACCTAAGTAGGCGTTGGCATTCTCGTCCAGCAGGTAGGTGCGGTTGTCGACAGCATCTAAACATGCAGCCATGCGCAATATTCTTGTATTAGTGTACGGATTATTAACGTGTTAGTAAGATTGAACATGAACTTAATTAATTATGTAGAAATGTCAAAATTAAACATGCATTTGTAATAAGTGATCGAGTTCAATTATGGTATTTTTTTAACGTTCAAATCAATAAAATAAACTGTTCCCAATGTTCATGCGTAATTTCTATTAAGTTTTCCTGGACGGTTTCACGATATTTTTAAATTGCATATAATCATTATTTATACCAAAATTACGTAATTGGATCGTTTGCTATACCTAATTAGGTACATTTAATACTTAAGCTGAAAATGAATAGTCGCGGAAGGGCAAGCGGCAGTCGTAGCGGCCGGTGAGGTGCACTGACCGTCGGCGAGCAGCGTGAGGTAGTGGTGCGGCGCGTGGGGCGCGGCGCCGGCCGCCAGCGGCGCGTGCGGCGGCGTGCGGTCGCGCAGCGCCTGCACCACCTCCAGGCACTGCCAGAACGACGGCCGCGCCTCCGCCGAGTAGCTCCAGCATTTCTGCAGCAACTCGTACCTGCACACGAGTAGTAAGTGTTCGACGCTATCATACTGTCGGTATTATCATTCATAATAATAATTAGTCATTTTAGCAATATGCTTAAAAAAACTACATTATAACTGTGTGCATGTGAATCTTGTGAATGTGAAAGTATTACTTACAAAATGGAAGGGCAATTAGGCGGGCGGTCCGGTGTGCCGCCGGCTCGCACGTACGTCAACACTTGGCGGTTGGTGCGCGCGGGATACGGCTGCTGACCTAGCGATAGTACCTGTATTGATATCACAATAACATTTAGACAGTTCCATTCAGAATTATCTAAAATTATATGGCTATATCAACAAAATTACCTCCCAACAGAGAACGCCCCACGCCCACACGTCGGACTGACAAGAGAATACTCCATCCACTAAACATTCTACTGCCATCCATCTAACGGGTAAAAGCCCTGTAATGTAAGCATAACAAACCATTTTGAGTACCTACAATTTATCCAAGATGAAACCTGTAACTTAATTTTATCACTCTCCATGAAAAACTGAATTATATCTCTTTACTATCATATATTATTCTTTGTAGGAAAACTGTCTGTATATAATTTGATTTTTTTGTTGACAACACGTTATTAATATTTTCTTACCTTCCCCCTCTTTTCTATAGTAGTCATTTTTATAAATGTCCCTGGCCAATCCAAAATCTCCGATCTTTACAACCCTACCGTCAGCTCGGTGGGCGACTAAGCAGTTCCTACACGCGAGGTCCCTGTGCACGAAGTGCATCTCTTCCAAGTAACGACAGCCTTTCGTTACATCGACGCACATGTTTAAGAGGTCCAGGAGCGTTAAAGACTCAGGGGTGTACTGGAATAAAAATAAATACATTACCTAGTCAGGTAACCGTTATGTTTTGAACCATTAAAATATTTAAACTGAAATGTAATTTTAGGAAATGAAATATAAGGGTTGATATATTAAATTACTAGCTTTTGCCCCGACTTTGTCTCGCCACCGCCGCAAAAAATATAATTATTTACGACATCACATTAGAAACCTCAAAAATAACAGTATTTCTCTACTAATTAATGGATGTTATTATACAT
>DWDX01000149.1:0-35681 GCA_018245675.1 Agara michaeli | reverse complement strand
TCCTGCTTCACAGGGTATATTAAGCAATTTGTCCCGCTTGGTACCATGAAATAAGTCTTGTCAAGCGTCGTCGGGGCCTTAGTTGGTTTTAAAATAATCAAAATGGAGCAACATGGCTCGTATACCAGGCCTACTCAGGACGAAAATTGTCGTTAAGTTTACAACGTGTAAAGTGTGAAGTTTTATCGAGATAGATATAATTCATTGGAAACAAAATTGAATGTAGAAAACTTTTTTGGTACTTTGTAATACGACATAATAGTCCTTAGGTGCATGACCATAGTTAAAGCAATTCAAAAAGCCGGCACCGATAAAAGTTCGTAGTCCGAACGCAAACCGGGAATGTTTATTTCCTGCAGCGGGAGTTTTAAGTTGACATTACGGTAATCTCCACTTTCGACTTAAACTGCAACATTTTGAGCATTAAAACTTCCCATACCTTAATTCACCTCAACTTAAATTTACATAAAATGAAATTGCTGCGGGAACAAATTGGTACATTAAAAAAAACAAATGAAATTGTTTAAATCAAGTAAAATTCAAAGCTTCATAAATGTTTAAATCTTTAAAACATGATATTAACTTCGCACTTCAGTGAACTATGTGAGTTTTTAAGAGTAAATGTAAGTTGCTCTAATGATGAAAGAAAAGTTCTTATCGAAACCTACACACATATTACGCGTAATGTTTTCCAGGGCGTGGGAAGCCTGTCAACTCGCACCACGTCAGCGTGGTAGTAAGTGGCGTAACCCTCCTCTTTTTGAGAGAAGACCTTAAAAAATGGAAATCCTCCTAGCTTTATTAAATCGAATTTTGGTAACCGATTCACTCGATTTAAATAACCTTTCGTATCATAGTAGTAATGTAATTCTAGTTGTTACTTAAAGTCATTATATTTTTCGATTCTCGTTCGACATTCTCAAGAACGTACTGACAGTACCTAATAACAATCCTGTAGATGAGTATTCGTAGCCGGACGGTCTACACTTCACGATCGAGAGAAAGGAAAAAAAACCTCTTCAAATAAATCTCATCTCGACCCTCACGCCACGGCTAGGAATACAAGCTCCAATCAATTCTCCTCAAAATTGTTCGCTCATAAAACTTCACCGAGCACCATCGAGACGTCGGAGGGTCCGGACGACGTAGTCTAACCTAGATTTTTTGCACAATGGATTATTTAGGTGCCAGCGTTAGTTTTTAGGTGAGAATCACATGAAACAATAATAACAGCGAGGCGGCTCTAGATCAATTTGTCATGTTTTGTCACAGCCCAAATAAGAAGAAAATGGATGATTAATTGACGAAGTTCGTGTACTAACTTGTATACGCCACAAATTTTTAGCCCAAGGCCGTAACAACGAATTTTTATTACGCTGTTCATTTACGTGAACAAAATATAAAACTGGTTAACAATTTTTTTGTGAGGCCATAGGGAACTCTAGCGTTCCTAAACAATTTGAATTTGAACTAATCTATTACTATTGTACATATCGGCGATAAGTCTACCGAGCTGTAGACGCGCGATGAATTGCAGCATTGCGCAATAAAGACACTCATTGTTGCATGGCGGCGACAAAGGCGTAAATACATAGGAAACTAGGCAACACAAGTACATAAGTACGTCGCAATAGCCCACTAGCATTTCATCATCAGACAACTAATTTACGGACTTGAATATACAGGAGAAGTTCAGTAAGGTGTATTCCGAACGAGTCCTCGAGTGTCTTAAGCTGTTTCTGTTTTAAAATTTGGTTTGATTTTCGAAAATATCATCTTTACATAACACCTAAAGATAACAAGGTCGGGCTGGACATGTATTTTATTCAGAATGAACTCGAGGACAGAACTTGCGACAAATTTTAGATCTTAGTACTTTAAGAGGCCAAGATTTTTGGATGTGAACGTGGTATTTCTGTGTCGAATATAAATACTTACAATCTTAGGTTCAATTAATAGTAATATTGTCTGCTGAATGTCATTTGTTGCTGCATATAACATTATAGAGCACGGTAGATATATCCGGCTCACTAAACCTGAAAATTAACAATTACGGACCAATCAAATCAACCGCAGTCCATTCGCACCACGGCACACCGCTAGGCCGTAGCGGACCTGTGTGGTGGCCCTAGATGATGACCTAAGCAAACATCGCACTCGAATAGGGTTGCTAACGGCCACTTACCGAGACACGCTGCCACGGAACTAAATTGAAGCAATTTCACGAAGATATTCAATTCGGAAAATCCCTATTAAAAGCATATTTAATATCATCATACATATTATTGGATATGAGAATTGATGCGTAATAATTAAGTGGTAAAAATAACATTTCATAAAAATAGTACGGAAGCATTTAAGTCTTTCCTTTTCATGTGGCAACCCTACTTCCGACCTACATTATTTACCCGGGGCCCCTCGCAGTCACATCGCTGCAGTCGTTTTATGAAGCGCTACGTGGCCACTGCGATCTGAACGAGTAATTTAAAGGACTTTCTCCCGACGCTGTATTCAACGGAGAATATATTCAGTCGGGCTACCACATTATATTGAAGGAGCAAAAAAGTATTTAACAAACAAATGTTTTACAAACATACGCTTGAAACTTTCGATTGTACTGTTAATCGTTAGGGTAATGGACACCGGTGCGTTCCTTTGGAGGGCTGAGGAAAGGTGAAGAAAGCCACCGAAGGGCTTTTGGCATTTAAAAATTTCACATAAACCGGTGTCTCTTCCAAGGCACGAGGGTAATATAATATTAACGTACTAACAATAGTACTACAAGCGGGTGAAAGCGGAGATACCAGGCGAATTAGGTACGTATTGTATTATGAAAAATCCCAATTCCGTGTGAAAGGCTCCAACTCAATCCGTATCACGCAATTATTAATTTACACATATTCATATATGTCTGTGCTCATATATAACGCCGAGTGGAATTTCGAACCGAAGGCAAATATAATTAAATCACACAGCCAATTTAAGCAAACAAGCTGATGTTTGGAAAACTTTTTCCTCGCTAATAATTAATTTTGGGGATTAGAAATATTTTTTATCATAGCATATATGTAGAAAATTTGATTTAAAGCCAATCTAATGAAGCTCTATTAGAGATCACAGATCACGATGAGATAAATACGTATTTGTGTGATGAGCACGAGTATTTGATCTGAAAATTTAAAAAAAAAAGTTTTTTATATTATCAAGTAATTCGTACTGGAGCCACAGCCGCATTCATCGGTGTATGCTCCAAGACTTCCACAGTCACAGGGGAAACACGTGCCCAGCAGTGGGACGTAGATAATGTTGTAGTCACAGGAGACAACGTGGAGATTTGAAATACATTTTCAACCCTTTCTCAGTTGCGTATATTTGTGTGTATGTGTTACAGCCTCTGTGTGTGTCACATCCTCACATCAATGATATCCCTGTAGGACATAAGAGGTATGTGCACGATCGATAAATCCATATAAGGGCTCGTCTAAGCCGCATCAAGGAAACAAGTTAAGTAGACACGATCTACGTCCGCCTATGTTTACGAAGCTGTGTGACTGCAATTTTAGTTCGTAATGTTCTTCGATTGTTTCGGTATCATTTGATAGCATAATGCGATCCCGGTTTCATATTTCGCAACGAAACTGCGTACGTATTGAAGTAGAAAATGACAATACGTTTCGAAGAAAATACAATTGTGCTTATGAATGACATTTAAAACCAACGACTTCGTTTTGCGCGAAACTAATTATGGCTCACGGTTTCGCGCGAAAGCCTAAATCCGTGCCTCGGCAGATACGGAGACGCTTCAGGCGATGTAAAACATTTCATTATGTTTATATCTACCTTGTTGTAAGTCTGCATTTATATTATTGATCAAAATATTATTTCGTTTCAGAAAAAAATCTTCCTTTTCTTCATTCATTAATTTAGCATAGCAGCATAGCATTTCCAATAGCGAATTTCAAATCGGTTCAGCAGTTTTCATGGAAAAACATGATAAACAACAGACAGATTGACTTTCTCGTTTGTAATGTGTAAATAAAATTGTTTATTACAATTTCTTTGCGTATTGTATGAAACCGTTGTTGAGTAAATAGTGGTAATGTATTGCAAATTTGACACGGTACGTTATTTTGTGCAAATTCACGACATAACGACATAACAATTACGATGCTAATAACAAATACCTAGAATCACTGCATTATACGATACCAGCGGTTGTCAACCTAAGGTGCGCGAGATGTAAATCTTGGTCCGCGAAATAGTTATGATCGTACAATAAATTAACAACAATCTTTGTAACATTTTTCCCAAAATATTTGTAATCCATCATGTATGTGTGTATAAATTGTTCAATAAATAAATCAGTTTTATTTACTTATGAAGGTCCTATTAAACGTATGCATCATTGATATATGTATATTATTTAATTTTTTACCACTAATTTCATATACAAAGAGGTAACGAAGCACTCCCGGTACCGACGTGATGGCAGATTGCAAACAATTTGTGATGTTACACCGGGCGCAGTCGGCGCTCGGATGGGTCACCGCTGGTGGCAAATTGCCAAGAGCGTTTCCTTGCCTCGCAGGGCACGTTGAGCAGTCAATCGTGGTTATTATCGTTAGGTAACAAACGTTCACTCTCGACGGAACCTTTACAGGTAGTTTCCAAATAATCGACAACATGGAATCCGCACTAGCACAGTATGGTGTAATAACCCGAAGGACTAACTAAAGAGAATGTTTTGAATGTACATAATAATAGATGCAGAGATCGTTGAAACTGTAAATAAGGAAATCTTTAGTAGCCGGTTTAAACAGGTTTTATTTGCTTTAGATTGTAGATCGTAATAAACTCGACATTCCGGGGCTCAATGGCGCTGCATAATGTAGAAACCTATTCCTTTGAATTCAACTATATTGGTATAAAAAAAATTGCTGTTTAAAATTTGATCATATTGTCAGCGCACATGGATTTCAACATCCCGTATTCAGAAACTATGCGGAGCTTAAGACCGTGATCACTCAAGACCAATCGCTTATGCCGTATAAGCGGGCGAGTAATGCATTCCGTTTGCATCGCGCTATGGCGCACCTTGCGTACGTGGATCCAGCGATGTACCAGAATATTCCGTTTGATATGTCACCCACCGCTCCCGAGGGCGCGACGCCGCAACATGACTGATGCGTACCGTAAAAGCTGGGTATTTCGAAAATATTATGTTTCAATTCAACACAAAACGTCATATTTGTAAGAAGGCAAAGGCGACGGGGTTAAGATACGAGGAGTTTTGGAAGATGCAGGACCCGAGCGAGACCGAGAATATTCTATCTTGGTCAAATAGGCCAGATTGGGCTTATGGGGAGTTAGTCATGGATTTGGCGAGATGGTGTAATGATAATATTAATAATAAATGTTCCGGCTACTATTTAAGAACCGAAACTACTCACTGATTTCATAGACGAGGTTAGGAAAGTAATAGACAAATCCAGTATCAATAACAAATTTATACAATAATCTTTAAATTAGATCATAAAATTGGAAACAATGATGAGTCTGTTGAATGAAATAGTACAACCGGACCCCGTTTGGATATTTCCGAAATCGATATAACATCTCTCGTAATGTGGAAAAGATAATACAAAAGCATTTGTTGAAATTGTAGCTGCCCCCGTCATTAAGTTATTGCGTAGTACAATATAATATACTGTACTCGTATTTAAAACAATAATACATGGTATAACATATATGTATATTAAGCCCCGCGATCCAAACTTAACCGCTTCTTTGTATTTTTTTTTAATACATAGTAATAAAACGTGTTCGTTATTGATAAAATTATAGATCCATTCTGAATGTGCCTCAATTTACAAATAAATCCAATAACGGGAACTAATATATGGGAATAGGGAAGGAAACTAAAATTCACGTTCGTGTTTTAAAACACTAAAACCTCCACTGGGTAGCAGGTACAGTTGGCCAAACAATTAATTGTGTTATTCATGCAACCCAATTAGCTTTTCTCTTTGATCAAGCTGTTAGTAACGTAACTGTAAAAATAAACAGTCAACATGAATATTTATGTAAACAATAAATAAAAATCATCGTATTCAAAGGGATATTTACGAAACTGTAATATTCAGTCTATTGACAACAAACACTTTCCGTAATACGAGTAAACCCTTTTGTCACCAAACCAACATTGCCTCACCGGATAGAGAATATAACAGCACAAACGAACACGAAAACAATTCGAAAGCTAACGTTTATCAAAGAGCGCAAATAAATTGGAAACTGTGCACGGCACTCAGCAACCGGAGATACTCTATCGATCCACACGAACCATATAGAGCCTATCAGCTTTTCCATTTACGACACAATACGCAACTTTCATATGCCCACCTGCGCGCTATTCAAGTCTTTAACACTAAAAGATCTTTTTGAATTATGTCAGCATTTTATTGCCACGTGTCTTAGCTTTGGCTACACGAGGAAGCGCTTACTATAAAATATTCAAGAACCTCTCCAACGTCAGTCTCCCCTGCCGCTCTAAGTTATTCAACAAACATAATGCCCCAGTAATCTACTACACCACACGAGGAAAACGATTTAACATAATTAAAGCTGAAGGCCAGGGGAACCATTTTCCATCAATTTTCATTATATGTAATATGATTATAGGGCTAAACAAAGAACCGAGGTGGTCCCCGGTGAGCAGTGTTTTTGACACCTGCTCTAAATCTAATTAGTTCGAAAATTCGGTTAGAGTTTAAAGGGAACAATCGAAATTGCGTAAAACATTTTCACTTTCATCGGACGGATAAATTGAAATCGAAAGGCGGAAAACGGCGGCGGTCGGGTAATGTATGGAACAAGAAATTTTTATTTGCATTTTAGAGATTATCAAAATTAGGGCGTCGGTACCTAGCCCGGAGAGGTAAAGGCGAGAAGGCCGCGTTGGAGAAAAGTGGATCAACGACTTTATTGATAAAGCTGGAACGATAAACGCCCCCGGTGCGAATTCAGGAATGTCACGCAGAACTATGGAAGCTATTATTTTTCTTTCATTATTGGCACTGGATAGGATCATATTAAATACTTTGTAGAAAAGAACTCCAATATTATGATTATCATGTACTAATACGCACTCACATTTGTAATTACAATAATTATTGATGGGGCTGTTTGATATTTAACTGAGTATTATTTTTAAAAGAAACAAAGAACAAAAGCGGAATAAATGTACCAAAAAATACACATCATTTTAAAATAAATCACCCATGGTTCTACAAATCTGACAGGAACAACAATAACTGTCAGCTGTCAGTAGGTCAGTACACAGGCGACGGTAAAAATACAAATAACGAATAATGATTTTATAACATGACATGTGATATGTAAAAAAACCATTATAAATAATTGACGCGCAACAACACTAAACGATAAAATCTCCTTAAACCGTAACTATGATTGTAATAAAAGAGGATGTTATTCGTAAAACTCCCGCATCCTGGAATTAAAGGCTTCGAGCCCGTTGGAAACAGATGCGTCGGTCTCGTTCGTGGGTAAGGCTGAAAATTTCTTAATACCTTTCCATTTACGAAGGACGTATATCAAGAACGCTATTTTCTGTTGCAAATTCTCTTGAGAAAAAGGAATCCATAACAATGTTCATTCCTATGTTAAATTTATTATTTTGCAATTACATCGTGTAATAAGCAAGCGAATGATAGTTATTAAATGTCCACACTTCTTTTATATTTCGCGATATCGTATGGATTTAAGAACTTTGGATTTTCAAACATCTAATTAACAAGTACCAAAAATCGATTGTTTTAAAATATTACATTTTTTGGCGTTTTAAAAAGAATCAATTCACGTAAGCGAACCTATTAATAAATTGAAACGTGACAAAATTCTTTTAGGTAAGACATATTTTCCGTTGCAGACTAACAGGTTGTTACTTCCAATATAGCAACGATGACGTTTTTAGTCTTTTACCAAGAGAGGGTCCGTATGGAGCCGCAATGTACTCATTAATATTTCAGTAGTCAAGAGCCGAAGGCGAGATTTAAAAACGCGGTCGCATTACTACAGTAGATTTTTATAGTGTAGACACAAAAGTATATTGAATCTACAAACTTCTAAAAACGTTTCGAATCAAGACAGCATCGAAATTCTTACACATATCTCTTAAGTTGCCTTTAGTCGCTTAAATTCAGTGACTTATAGCTTATTCTAAAGTCGTTTCAGATGGTAACGCATTAAAAATCTAAGAGTTCATATTTTTATCATAAGCATTGATAGATTTAATTTAAAAGCGGTTTATATTACTGATGTAAACATTAGTTGGGCTCATGTTTATGGATTTGTTGAAGAATTCTGATGTTGAATAAAATTTTAATCTACGTTTGAATTTTGCAATAAATCCATAAGCATCAGAGTATTTAAGCAACAGAAATGAAAGAACGAAGATTGGATCTAAAGTATAACTTGTGATCAATAGAACTTTGAAAAGTTAGCAAAGGACTTCCGTATATGTTTGAACAAATTCAGCGAACATAACTTTATCAAACGTCACGCTGATAAAAACGATATCTTACTCCGTCACAAAGGTGGCTGAATTTCGCTTCCTAATTTCTGGAATATTCGAGAAATTTCCATTTACCTGCGCCCACCCCACGTTAACGAGTTACATTTGGAGTTGGTAATTTCGCGTTACAGGCTCGCCGATGAAGGGACCCTAACAACCGGCGAAACTTTAACGAAAACAATAAACGCGAATTGAACTCTTTGTTGTAGACAACGACTATGGCGCAATTACCGCTTTGTGTACAATTTGACGTTGTATCCCGCCAGATGGCGGGTTCCCTGATAGCAATGGAAAATGCTATAGATGAAAATCTGGATTGGTTTGCGCTCGCTGTTAATTACATTGCACTGCGCTATGGATATTAAGCTGTTATTTGCGGTAACTGTTTTATACTGAATACTCATGAAAGCGCTTTTGGGTTTAATGATAACACATTTAGAGGTACTCCAACAGAGGCAATTAAAAATATAGCAATATTTGGAGACTTAACAAATCTCGTAACTAATATTGATTTACCCTGAAGATAAAGTAATCAGAAAGATCATTATTCATATATCATATACATCTATAAAATATAAAGTAGGTAGGTACATGGAGAATGGGAAAATAAGAATCATTCTGCCATTTCGGGGTTATAAAAGTCGACGAAGGATCTCAAAATCACGGTGAATGACACGCCAATTTGTCATCGAATTCATGCTTAACGAAAATAGACACTATGAAATCGGACGACGCTAAAATGTGACATGAAAAAAGGCAGGAACCCGGTGATTTATCAGCGGACGTGGCGGCCATGTTGGCTCGGCTTGTTCTCTTTTGCATTCGAACTCCTTGATAAAATATTTAAGAGGCGTATTAGGTGAGCGCAATGAATGTTTTATGATATAGAGCTGATGGAGATAAATGGGACAGACGGATACGAAAACCTGCGGCAATACAAAAATAGAACATTAGAAATATCAATAGTGTTACATGATTTTAAATCAACAAATGCAGATACTCGATACCAGTACTATACTAAAATAAACGGTCTTTAGAATGACTTATCGAAAACTTCAATTAACATAATCAGTGTACTTAATCGATCCCGTTTGATATTAACTTCAAATTTGAAAGAAATGGCACACCCGTCCGTCGGTCAAAAAATTTTCTTAAAGATTACCTCAGCACAATTCGTACATTAGCTACAGACACGGTCGCATTTTTAATGAAACCTAGGCGATGACAACGCCACCATTCTCAACGTTTAAGCTGAATCGTCGCTCGGCAGTATTGCGATAATTAATTTCAGAGATCCTGCTTAATTAATTGGTACCAATTTGGAAAATCAGAACCATTGAATTCAGTGTAATTTACGGAGGAGTGAAAATATTTCGTTATAAAGTCTCTTCCGTGAATTTTAATGAACGCCGTATTATTTCTGCTTCACGGTTTCTGATTTTAAATTATTTAACTTGTTTGTATACGCTGATTTGTTTCCCTTTTAAAAATATCGGCGCATTTATAAATTGAACGAAATTAGCACTGCTTGAAATATTATATAATATGAAGATGTTAACGAAATACAAAGTTAATTGCAACTCAAATCAATGCAATATCTTATACCTATCATAACATTTTCATCAAAAAGTTTTGTCTTTCGATTTTTAAAAGGCAAGTCCAAAGAGTTCTTTAGTATATAAATTTCAACTTTTTATTTACTGAATACATCCAAAAATGTTCAGATCAAATCTAATGGACGCACAGGGATGCTTTCTTTGCAGGTACAGGTGCTATACGATATTGTTAGAGTTCAAACGACAATTTGCACACGATGTTAAAGTTCCAGTGTCAAGTCTAAGTCAAGGCAGCAATACCTTTTGTTGCCGTCGTTTAGACTTTGTGCATCGGCAGCGATCACTCCGTGTGTTGGAATTCATAAAACAAATATTAATAAACCGTCAAATTACAAACTCGTGACAACGTGCCATATTTAAAATGAGAGTAATTTTAAAGTAGGTATTAAAACAGCGAACTATCCAGAGGGTATTTAACGCCTTTATACGGTTTTCTAAACTAAATTAATGCATAGACACAATTGCCCACATCTCACATTAATGTTCATATTAAAACTCATCGTGTCGAGTTCGAAATAGATCCCTCGGCCTAATTGTGACGTCGCCCCTAAAACTCTGTAACAATTTTATTTTCTCGACGCTATTATCATCAGACGACAACTCATTAGCTAAACAAAGGCAAGATAAAATTCAACGTCAAAAGCTTTAAATCATAATAAACAGCTGTTAATGACTGAACTAATTTTAGTGTTTTAGGAAAGTAAAATAACTCTCGCCTCGGTCGTTACATCAACGAGGGGAGCGGCGATACTTTCAACCGGACGAAACCGTAACAAGTACAGATTCGGCGCTTTGGTAAATTATAAAAAAAGATATTCTGTATAAAGTGAAAAAGGAATGTTGAAGATTTCGACGAACAGTGTTATATTGACTCATCGGAATCGATCGGCTGAGAAAATATCCTATTTTTGGGCTATCATTTTTTATAGAAAAGTCCTAGCAACCCAGCAAGGCGACTTATCTGATGCCAATAATAGGTCAGTTGATTTAAAACGGTCATTTGCCAATGCCACCGTGTTTCTTAGAAAAATACGTGTGAAAGAAGCAGAAGACACAAAATAGTTCAGTTGAAAGCTGCTTTCAACTGGAAATGATACATTAGAATGTTTAAGTTTCGTCGACCAACACTCAGGCATTGACAGAACGTTAGTAAAATGCGGAGCGATATTGTTATCTTCAGCTCGGTACAAATTAAACTCATAAACAAGTCGGACGAATAAATAAAGTCGCAAATTCAATTACAACAGAGATTAATAAATTTCGTGTAGGCAGACAGCAGGTATTTTAAATCTCGCAAGTTCTAATAGAAGTTCGTTTGATCTGAACATTTCAATAAAAAGGCACTGAATTATAAATATTAATAATTTGTAAGTAAGGAAAAATTACGTTTCAATTTTTCGTTAGCGTATTTCATTAAAATTGCTAATTTTATCAATTTGATAAGCGGTAAAAAGACCTACTCGCAGTTGAAAGTAAAATATTTTAATAAAAAAACATTCGATACATATATAAATAGATCAGAATTTAATTTGAAAAGTATCAGTTCTTTACCGTTACATAATCATTTCCTTAATTTATTTGATAATTTTTCTATTCATGAGTATATGTTAACTTTTAATGTTTTTATATGCCTATTCACCCAACTAACTATTTAGAACATGTAATTGAAAACGCCGCATATCGCGGAGTGCCATGTACATACATAAGTGCCCTTACGAGTGCGACTGTTTCTAGAGTGGATGTACGACAGTTGCGACCTACATCCATATCTAGATCTGTGTGAAGTAATATGAAAGCAGTTATATTGGAATTTGTTTCATCGAAATTGTCATTATCATGGATAACGTTTATAGGATCTTGCTGTAACCCATTTCATGTATTTCACTAAGCATGAGTCGCTATTGCCATTACCGGAGAAGTTAAATATATACGGATTCATGAAAGTCAACCTGATTAATTATTACCTTTATATCATTGTTTCAATTCCAATCTCAGGCAACAGGATCAAACAGCCATTATAAATTAAAGGAATAATGTACAACATACAGCCAATACTCATTTATTTCAAACATTTTGATTAGCATCTATAGATCTTAATAGAATCGCCGATTGCCAATCGTTTCACAGCTAAAGCATTACGCAAAATTGCGTGTAAAATTACTCGTCAGATAAGGATTTATTTAATATTTAGTTAAATGTTATCGTCTATATGAACTTCCAATATTTAAAGCAAGTTAAGTTATAACTGTGAATATACATATATCCGGAGACGCTTTACCTTCAACGGTTACAGCGTCGTCGCCAGACGTCCCCTCGCGCCAGACGAGCTTACAATAGGGAAAAAAGATCTCAGCTTTTGCACTATTTTTTTTGTTTATTATTAATAAATAAATTATATAATTTGTGTTCGTAATTTGAAAAGTAGACATGTAACGATTATAAAATATACCTATTGGGGCAATACTATTAAATGTCAGTCTGTCACCAACTCCGGTCTTTCATTGACGTTTCAATATCACCGGACAATAATGCCACAAGCGCAATGTCTTTCAGCGGTAATAAATTTACAATTATAATTGACTAGAGGTACTATTGACTTGATCTTCCTTTCGTAGCGAATCTATCATAGCTATCGTAGCGAAGTGGCTCTCCAAATTCCACTTCTCACTAATAATGCAACTGAAAAAATTGGATTCAACAAATCATCTCGCAGGCATTTCTGCATAACCACAAGGTATGGTAACTTTCTCGAGGCGTCACTATAGTTAACTTTACTCCAGTTTTACATTGCACTAACGTGCAATGTAAGATAATTGGGCATTATAGCTATCGAGCTATACATTTACGATAAATTTACACTATCGAGTGTAAATTTATCGTTGATAACAAGCTGTTTATTACATGGCAACTTAATTCCCAATAAAATATAACATGAAGGCATATCAAACTTTACCCAAGGTAATGCTATCCTAAATAAATACAGCGAACGTTCGATGGTAGAAATAAAACGGGGCTAGTTGGCAAACAGACGACGAGACCCTTAACCGGGAATCACTTAGTAGCCGGCTTTCGACTATAATTCCGTCACTTTATCTACAAAGTCGGTCTCCGCAAAACATTCCTGAGCGGGGGATTTCGATTCAATTAATTTATTCTGCAAATGGGCCACAGGGGCCGAGTGGAGCGCCTATTGGCAAATTGTAAGTTTTCCGACATTTCCTAGCCTCATTCTTTATCTCTGAAGACGAGCTTATTAGAAGATATTATTTTGAACATTTGGGTTTGCAAATTTCTGAGTACCTATATTTTGTGACAGTTAAACTTTTTCAAGTAACAAATCTCGGTAACATTGTGTTTCATTAGCGTAAAAAGCTTATGCGTATGAAACCGTAATCACAACTAGTCGTAAGTAACGTTGCGATATTATAATATTTAATCAAAATATATAAATATATTTATGTGGATCATGAACTAAACCCTAGACTGTAATATCAATAAGGAAATATTATGCAATACTCATAAAGAATTTCATTAATACTCAGCGTACTTCTTCAGATAATTGAAAAGTATTTTCCGGAATTGTTGGTCTCTGTAGAATTGTAGTAGCAATTACAGACCGAGACATCTTACGTAATCTTTAATACGGTGCCGTCAATTTATTCTCATCTTATCTTTATACCTGCTCCATTATTTATGAAATATAGTTAGTAATAAATTTATTTTATAGCTAATATTTTCATAAACATACTGGCAAGGAATCGTGAAAATATATAATATAAACTTCAGCGATTCTTGTAAGGCCTGACAACTACGGATATCACAGACAACCGCAAATGCTTTGTTTTGTAAAATAAATATTATACCGATGTCCATTGCTTTACCCCTCTATAAAATACCGCACGAAATAACAATACCATTATAATTGAAGTAAACGAATCTTCCAGAAAATGAACGTTTATATGAACGATACTAAAAATAAGAACGGCTCTAAAATGAAACCTTGAAATACCCCATCCTATAGGTATAGATAGACGCGTAACAATTTGATATTTTTCGTGTTTAAACATGACCTTCACCGTAGTTTACTTTGTTTCACACAATTAGGGTAACTGCTACAGAAACAAGCGTCAAAACTATTGATTTAAAAGATCCAATTGAAATCTTGTTAATACTTTAAATCAGAGCCATCTATCTGCTTTCGTGTAAATTTGATGTAGGTAAAAGCAAACCTGGGAAAAGACACAGGCTACCTAAGCTACTGTTATCAATACTATTTTCTCTTTGTTGTCGCTGACGATATTTCAATATAGAAAAAAGCGGACGCGGCGGACCGCTGATGGCGAATGGTCATTTGCATTTTCGTGCTCCAGCTAGCATTTAAAATATTCGTAGGTTCTATCGTTAGAAAACTCATTAAAACTTATCGGACTGAACCAGTTTGCACTGGTTCACGCCGAATCTGCCAGCTCTTGCACTTCAAAGCGACGTGTTATAACAATTCGTTACAGACGTTAAGACGACATTCCCATGGCCTGTTGGTTCAGTCATTGGCTTAGCGACCTTAACTATTGAACCTCGAGTTATAGTTCGATTCTCAGTTGAACTATTTTGTAATGAGCATTTGCCGTGTGTCTCGATTTAAGTATAAGTGTATATTTAGTATTGAATATATACAGTCTATCAGCTGTCTTTTTGGGGGCCATCCATAAATTTTGTCATACAAATTCCATGATTTATGACCCCTTCGCCGTTCTTGTCACAGGTGGTTAAATTTGCTCTTATCCCTCTGTGGCGACTTCCCATAAATGCATTTTAAAAATTTTGAAGTTTTGTGCTTGCAATTGAAGCTTCGCGGTTTAATACTTACACGTTTTAAGCTTGTGACTTCTACCACTCTTTGTTAACAGTCCCGATGACCGCCTCCCTGCCTGTGACGTAATTGTTCCATGGCCCCTTGTCATAGCCCGGGCTCAGACCTCGTTTGGAATCAGACGGCCATACGTCCTGCTATATTATTATTACATTACTTACAGATCGCATACCTACGCTTCACTTCGTAAGTTATAAATACACTTGATGGTTGACATTTAATTTCCTTTTATATAGGTACAACATTGAATGCCAACAAAACCCTGTTATCGATAAATACTCGCGCCACTCCTACAATACGCTGGAACTGGGTCACTACTCACTAACCCACACGTAACCGATAAAGATTCAATAATTAACGCTATTTCTTGGAATGTACCTATTTAACCCAAATTATTTATATTTAGGCTTCGGTATGAATCACTACCTGTAGAACTAAATTTGGTGACTCGCCACGATGGCAACTACCAATGCTAACATGGACCCACAATCCGAAAATAAGGATAGAGAAATCAGTCACACAAGTGAGGTCAAACGGAAGCAAAGAGACAAGATCTTCAGGAAAAATTCGAAGGGCTCGGGAAACACCGTAGCCCCACTACCTCCACGAGATCCCGATTCCACTGGACCCAGAACAACAAGACTGTCCACCACATCCACAAAACCCAAGAATGAATCGATGTTCTCAGACATTGATATGATGGGTTTTCCGGGCGCAGCACCCTATCGACGCACAAACGAGTTTGCGATCACGGCTGAAGGCTTTGTTCCACTATGTGAGAAGGAATATGATATCATAGCCAAACAATAGTCATATTTCGCAAAGTCAGCTTGAGTCCTACTATTGTATTCAGAGCTTATATGCTCGTCTAGTTAGCGTCAAACCGGAACAGGGAGACTCGGCTTACGTTGAGGATTCCTTTGCCGCTCAGGTACTCTTGGGCAACCACTAGCTCCCCGCACCAATTGAAGCATATATTAAGGCTTGGACACGTTGTTGATAGCTCCGCTATCAGATACAAGTTAAGAACGCCAGCTTGGCCAGACGAAACGGGAAGTTTTTGAAAAGTCGGCCCTACAACTCACTGGATGTATATGTCAATGCCATTCCCAGTATTATGTAAACAAAAGATTTACCTGTGACAGCCACACCAGACGTACGCGAATGGAATTTGCCAGCAAATTTGTGTCCAACGGAAAAAGGAGCTGGAAATCCAACTCGCAACTGTCTAGGATGGGCCCGCAAAGCTACATTGACTAATGATCACGTCGCATTCCTTGAGAGCCCCAACATTACGGAAGATGCTTTCCCTGTCAAATTCGCACGATTTCAGTGTAACGTGGATTTATTTGAAAAAGTGTTACTGGCTTTAAGTAAGACAGAAGAAAAAATTAAAGTCGTGCCTCAAACAAAGAAGAATGCACAAGGAGCTTAGGCTCTAGTCGTTGGTGTGGCCTGTGGAACCGATAGTAGATAAGCATAACCAACACAAGCAGCGATAGACCAGTGGTTGGAATTTTAGTCTCTCGCTCCGGGGGTCTAGGTTCGAATCCCCTAGCGTGCAAATCTGTTTAAACAAAGTTGCACCTGACAGTAATAGAACCCCAATCTAACATTATATTCGTTTAAAGAAAGTTATACATAGTTAACGAAATAGCTAAGTGTCGACATTTCCAATAATGGCTCAAGTTATAACGGTAATAAGATATTGGGTATTCGTAAATCCGTGCGAATTGAGGGAGTTCATTTTGAATAAACATAAACAGGTAGGCGTGAGCGCCAATCAAGTGGCGCGCTCTGGCGGCATTAACGCTAATGTCTTCATTTTATCTCCAAACGGTCCCCGACACATCTCACACGACCCGCCCAATTTCTCCTATTGTCTCGGCGGAACATATTCCAACGTGAATAATGTCTCATTTATTCTATTGTGTTCGCAAACAATTGTATATAAAATGACGTTATTAGGACGAACCACCACCAATACCAAGACACCGATTGATGAAAACCTTCGTCCATCAGAATCGCCATCACCTACCACATCAATTGACTAAAAGCGCCTCTTGGTTGACGAGTAAGAGAACTCGACTGCTAAGTTGCACGTCCGAGGTTCGATTCCCATTCAGGTCAAACCTGCGATGAGCATATCTATAACTAATATACCTAGTATGTACATGTAAGATTATGAGATGTCCTTTTACTATAAACTAGGCATTTGATTACTTAATTTGGAATCAGATAGCAGTGTAGTCGTCCCAATTATTGCTAATATAATAATTATTGTTCAGTTTCAAGATCACCACTAAACGCTACGTCGATGTGGGGCGACTCCGTACACGGAGGTAACGGTGCTTTATTCAAATCGGATACAGATGTGCATGCGTGGGCAAAGTTCCAGCGACTACAATATTATACTAATATGTATAACATTAATGTACTTCTTTTATTCGAGGATACGGTAAAAGGATACAGGAAGAAAATAAAAAAATTACAAGATCCATTATGCGCGATCCATCGATTTCTTCGTTACATTTTGTGACACAATCTTTACTTATAATACGTTAAATATGTCAAATACAATAGAAGGAAATCAAATTAAAACGAGGTAGAAGTATGTATATTAAATTACACAAAAGTGACAACCTAAAAGAATGTTGCTATATATTAAAAACACCGTAAGATATTTAAAAAATATCACGTTTTTAATACATCATTAAATCATACAGCATCTAAAGCTATTATAGAGTTGTAAAATGCAAATCGGTACCTATATTTAAAAAAAAAAAACATGAAAATGAACGAAATAAATTATTTAAAAAATGAAAACACCAAGATCGTACAAAAACGAGATACACAATAGCCTTATATTAAAACTGCTTCGGAATTTCGTGACCAATAAAAGAAGTTCAATTTTGTTTTAAAAATCGACCCGCGACCCTTCCGCGGGCAGCCCTTTGAACGGAAAATTATCGAGTCAACATTAGCGAGCCGCGGGCCGCGCGTAAAATGAAACAAACAAACAAACGTCTAGACTGCACTAAAATAACACCGACCAGCGATAGGACCTCACCACGAGAACGCGCAGATTACGAGATAAACTTGCGAACGTCGACTGCGTTACGATGACGGCCAACCCCGCACGAGAAGCGAAAAATTAAATTAAGTAACAATAAAAGAGTTGGTGATAGTATTACCTTGTAAATGTTATAATTAACAAAATATTTATGCTTATTAATAGTCCCGTATAGATGAAAAGTTAACATCTCGAGTTGAATTCCAAAGTTTACCTGAAACAAAGATATCACAATTAATTACCTGAATTAACACTAATATCATTATAAAATCAGTCAAACATACACTCATCATGCGAACAACCATATCACAATTACAACAGAAACTACTTTAACCAATCGGAACGCTTTTATTTCGTCTCTAACGTTCAAGAGGGTAAGCTTAACATGTTTAGATAAACCAACCATACCCGTACCCATACCATAAGTCACAGGTGTAATATGACTGTGGTAACTGATTGTACTTCAGGTGACCTCTATAGCAAAAAAGGAGTGACCAGAAGAAATAATAAAGAAGTGACCGTGAGCGTGGGCGTGCGAGTGAGATAGAAGAGTCGACAACGTTGCGAGTGCAAATGTTAAGGTCGGCGGGTGTTAATTCGTGGAAGTGCGCAGGTACGGGCGAGGCCGAGCTCCGCTTTCGTACTTGGTTTTTAGGACCCTCTCTTCGGGCTGAATAATCTGAGACGACACACTACTGTGATACAAACTGACAAGACAAATGATAGTGAAAATTTAACTACTTTGTGACTGGCGATTAAAAATAATTATTATAGCTATAGTCGGTAGGCGCATGCTAAAGTTTTCCGCCGGCTACGGACCTCACGAACGTCATCGAATCTCGAGCTGGTCTTCCAATGACATGCATAACGAAACGGCTATCCGAAGTCCACTACTCGCACTCACGGGGAACATCACGTGACTGGTAGCGAGCCGTACCGTTATAACGATTTTTAATCTTCTCTGTACCTAATTAGGCGAGTGGTAGACGTACAATGTATGGAATGAGCATTAATTACTAATTTTTATGCGGATATGAATAAAATAATTATTCTAGAAATAAACGTCCATTAAGAAAACTAATAGATTTGAGGTGCGGAAAAACTATTAGCGTAGCTACCAAAACTGCATTTAATGCTGACTATAATCATTATTTTAATTAATAATATTATTTAAAACAAAAATAATAATAATTGTCAGCTTAATTAAATTATCTACCTATGTAAATATATTTTTCTTGGATAATTACCATTAAAGATTTAGGAATTTAATTATACAATTTGCTCATCAAGGTTCATAAAAGTCACATCAGTGCCTCCTAACCTATGTATGACAATAACCACAAGGTTTTAAATAAATAATATCACATGCGTGTCTGAGGACAAGATTTAAACCAATGATTAAATTGCTTTTGAAAATCAGAAGAGTGACGTCAATAGACACTTTACTATCTACGAGCATACTTGCATTTGCCGAGACCGCTACAGGTCTATCAATGCAAGTATATGCATAATAGATAAATATTACTTTGGTGTTAATTTACTGGATTGGCACTTTATTTAGAGGACTCAACACAAAATATGACAAAATATAAAATGATTAAGGATTAATTAATGTACCTTTTGCTACTAATGTACCCTTTTTTATTGCATTGTTTTTGAACGCAACACTAATGTATACACTAGGAATAGAATCCTAAGTTCCATTGTCTACTAAAGGACTATTAAACTAATATTACAGGATAACAAGGTATTATATGTAGGAGAGTGCAAAAGACAATACCTTTTTACATGAACGTTGTATCCAATGATAACAGGAGCTAATTTTTATTTTTTTCTGCTATTAATTTAGCTAGCTTACGGGCGCACATGTTACAAAATTAAGCTAAGGATGACTGCGAAATAACATTAACCTTAATTTATTGAAATGATTGCAATATTTTAGGATGTGTGTCGTGGCGCATCGGTCGGTATCGTACGCTCATTAATATCCAAACTCCTGCGGTTTCTAAATATCCCACAGCCCGAACGATCGTATCGTTTACTTTATTGTGCCTATTTATTACGTTGTGGGTTTCTGAACCCGTTTTAGCCTAACCGAGCAATATCCGATATTGTTTTAATCTATGTTATAATTTAAATAAAACATTTAGCTACATTGTACGCGACTCGGTCCATATACCTACGAGCGCCAATTTTGTATCTTTTGGAAATACCGTACAAGGTAAATACTGATGCTTATTAAATAAAGAAATGTTTGAATATAAAACGGTAGTGTATTAGAAACTACGGGGCGGTGAAAATAAAATGTAAATAAACGAAGCATCGTCGACTGCGCTGAGAAATGGCGTGACGACGAACAGTTTTCGATTTAAACGACAAGCTGGCAAACGACCGACGGCCGTCGCAGTCCGAGCAATGAGTAAAGCAGAGCCATTCATCGCTGATTCATTCATTCCCAGCAACACGGCACCGGAAGGAGCTCGCGCAAAGGTAAAGCTAATAAAGGTCGCACGGAAAGACGAAGCGCCCGTCGATATAATTGCAGCTACAAAGTCGATCGTTGAAACATGAAGAGTCTAGCAACTAGCAGTTCGAAAAGTTTAAATACGGCGAAGCATTTACTTCAAAAGATTGAAATGTTTCTGAGTGTGACCCATTCAAATAGACAATAGAACTCTTGACTTTCTGAAATATAACAGATAATATATAAAGGCAGAGTGCCCCTGGCAAACATAAATTTAGTAACAGTAGTTCATAGAAACATAAATACTATTTACTTGAAGGTACTAACGAAATGCTTCAATCTTCGATTAGCAGTAGATGAAATACAAAGTACCAAATGGAATACAACGTCAAGTCAAAGGAGAATCTCTCGCCGCATAAACATTGCCAGTGTACCTTAACCAGGATTGACAGGGACGGTCACAGAACAATAACAAGAAACAAATTGGTTCGAGAGAAACTTTGCGTATGCAGTGAGAACGAAGTCGGTAAAGGCGGGCAGCGCTTCCTACGTGTCGCCCACTGTGCCACTCTGCGGTGGGAGTTCCTAATTATATTACCACCTGACACATATCTGTTTAAAAGTATTTTCCAATCGTTCACGTCATAAATGTTTCAACTATCCACTTTGACCGCCCTTGCTGACAACATTATTCTTAATTCTAATAGTAAGCAGTGATAGAGAATTGCTAGAATTTTAACAGTTGCGATGATACAGTTAACTTTGTTTTTACTTCTGCTTTTCATAATAAATAACACAAGTACGGCCATGGTTTAAATGTTTAGTTTCTTGTAAAAATAATGACGAAAATGATATTATCCAAGTTTGGGACGCAAATTGGTTTAAATTGAAAATTGACAAAAATCAAGACCGACAAGATACAAACCCAAAATAATCTAAACATCCAATCGGAGTGTAGACTAGATAATTTATATTCCTGGGGCATTCGGATCCAGACGAGAGGCGAGGCAATCAAAGTTGCCAAATGAAAAAGTTTCGCAACCGATCCTTCCCACGGTTTGTTTGCTTCTTATTTGGTCTCGTTTGCGTTTTTTATTATTCTTTATTGGTTTCCTTTCCTAGTTCCCGATGTCGTACTTTATGAAGGCGAATTCATCGCCAAACACTTTTTGTCTCGTGTGAGACGTACATGTTGGAGAGGGGAGGACTACTTTACGAGACACTAACAACATTTAGTACGATGACTCGTGCTGCAGGCGAATTCGCAAAACCCACTGTCTAATTTGTCACTCAATAACCCAGTATTCTTTTTAGCACAAAATGTCTGCTTTACCTTTCCATATATAATATTTGTATTTACGAGGATAGTCCATAAGAGGTTTTAAATCTGTAGAATGTAAATAAATAATTTGTATTGCTACTTTAAATTTTATGCAAAACTTTGTAATTGTTTCGGGCTTGGTTCGCATCTGTCGTTTGGCATAACAATCAGCGAGCGGGGATATTGAAACCGCCCGAGCGCTCACCTTTACTGTAAATAAAATATGAAGCAAATTACGAATGATCGCGTGTTTTCGTTATAGTTTTTCTAAGCTGTTTTCTTGATACTAACAACATAATCGGTTTATTGGATAGAACAATGGAGTTTATTATCACAATGACACTCGTGAGTAAATTGACACAATAATGTTATCTTTACATCTATACTTCATACGTGAATGGCCGTCCTTGGTCCTGTGTACCTACTTTAATTGATTATGTCAGAGACCAAATAGTCGCATCGCGTACTAGCTGCCGCACATATGAATGAGATTCCCTGTACATAAATAGTCGCAGCGTATGGATATATCCTGTCTGATTCATCGTAAGACGGCGATTGTAGAGCATCCTTACGATGGACATGGTAAATGTACAAATTACGTAGCACATTTACTTCGCGCAATATTTACTTATATTGTCAAAGTGTGCGAAGCTAACGAGAGTTTAATGATCTTTAGCAACATCTTACACTACTTTTAAATCACCATGAAGCGAAGTTTAGTGCAGTGAAAACTAACATTACATTCGGGTCTCTGGTCATCATTTAGACAATACGAATTAAGCGATTGGAACCCATGATACGTTAATCGAGTCAACTGAAATATTATTCCCATGGAAATATAACACTTTGTTGAAGGTGCAAGTGGAAACACAAAATTGACAAACCGATACAAGTTTATAAAATCATGATTATGTTATGTCCGTTTAGGCAGAATGAACTCAACATTTAGATGATCCAAATGTTTCAAAGCACTTAACTTTCATCAAGAAAATGAATGTGAATTATTCTAAAGAATAAAAAACTATCCATACTACATCCCTGCTGCTCTATAAATATAGCGTCGCACTTGTGATTCACTGAGAAAGTGAGTAAGCGGAGTTGCTTATTTTAAAAGTCGAGACTATTAAAATAGGTGACCCAGAAGACAAAGACCGATAATAAGTCTCGGAATATGTTATCGCTCATGAATCTTAAGGCAAGAGGGACGTAGGAATGTAAATATTGATTCAGTGTGTAGTTTCATAAAGATTATGAAACAATGCGCTGAAGTAGGTATCTCCGGCTCGGGTGGAAATCTTTCTACACTTTTCGAAAGTGAATATATTTAATAATAATAAAACCTTATGACAGCTTCACACACAAACTTCTGGGCTCAAATTCAGTAAAGCCTGTTTGACGATAACCAGATAGCTCATAAACTACAAAGGTATAATAACCTGGGCTGGTATCAAACCCTAAACTACCGGCCTTGCAGTGAGATTCATTAACCACTTGACGAAGTTGAGTTTCAAAGTTTGTAAAACGTCGCGATTTTTTAATTCCATTCAAAAATGAATACTAATAATATTAATATCCTTGCAAAGTTTAGGAATTTACAATAAAGAGAAAGCGTATGAAATATATGAGCATTGTTAATTCACAGTCGATCCGGAGCGCAATTAACACCAGATGTGGAGAAAGTTCACTAAAGCTCGTGCAGATATTACAAAGTATCAGGTAACAAGAAAGGAATGTGTAGCAGTTGAGGTAAACGAAATTTCGAATGTAAATTAACCAATAAATTATCGATACGGGAGAAGGAATTTTATAAAATACCTGATTGCACTGAAATTTCAAAGCGAGCCACTAACTCCGACCCACATACAAGGTTCTGGATCGCTGATCACTGGAGCTACTTTCTTAAATGATCCCTCTGATCGCTTGAATGTATAAGCTGTAAATGATAGAAATACCATACAGAAATTCCAAATTCTCCTTTAAATCTATGAGGTCATCAACGTACCTGTATCAAGTGTATAATACTCTACTAGTGAGCAGAGACACGAACGAAACAAAGTGTTTCAATCAAACCAGGCACTTATACGCACCCTCTGTAAGCAGCAATTTCTACATTATTGTTCCTTTGTTGCCATAAGGTTTTTTATTCCGTGTATTTCTTATAAATTGAACCGCTAGATGGACAATGGAACGAATCACGGTAAACTTAGCCCGAACTGGGTCACGAACTCGCGACTAACCCATGCGGCCATCTTACTGTTCGTCGATAAACGAACAAGTAATAAAAATTGTAAGCCCGCGTTCCGGTTACAACTTGCATGTATGATATGAATAATTTTTATTAAGAAGCTCGAGAATATTGCAACCAATAAAAAGAATACACTAGCAACGGCTCCTGTAACTAAAACAACACAAATCGCTTTAAAGACATCCTAAAACTAAGCTCACAGATATGTCATATTCCATTGCAAATACGCCTTACAGTATTTTCAATAAAATAATGGAAAACATTTCGACTAAGCTCATTAACAAAATTGCGATCCAATCTGAAGATTTATTTAACCTCAAAAGGACGACACGAAATCACCCTCGAGACTTTAAGGGGGCGAATTTTCAGTTACTTTCAAAGGTTTGCAAATATTTATCGTGTAAATATTATACAGCGTAAGCCATATTTGCTAAATTATATTTTCGAGATGTTCGAGATGATGAGAAAACGTTTATCCATAGGTCACCATTTTATCATTGGCAGCATTCAATATTTCCTTCATTTACATTTTCGAGCGAATCCTCTGCAGCGGCCGAGCGTGATGGAAGTAAATAAGTAAATCCATATGTAATCCACCTCCGCGCACTACCATTTGATTGCAGATTTTTCAATAAATTGTAATTCGACACATGGATGGACACGATGCTTCACATATTTACTCTTGCCGCTTGTTTTATGATACTGTTTTCACAATGATTTGTTTTTAAATCCAACAACGACTTCACTCTTGAAAAACATAATGAATGATAGAATCGGTGAATTTTGTTATTAATAAATATAACTTGTATTCGAAATGTCTGTGTAACTAATGTAAGGCATTACCTTTATGATTATACATCTCGTGGACGACCCGAGAGACCTTTACTACGGCTTACGAGATCTCGAAACTTAAAGAGCAATTCGGTCCTTGAAACACTCCAACTAAGTCGAGTCCCACTACTTGACCCAAACAAGATAACTAGACGGGAGCTGATCTTCGCCAAATATGTGAAACAACTGGGCCATTGTCAACATTGTACGTTCAAAATCACGAGCATTAGGAGCCATTATGCAAAACACAGTTGCCAACGGAGTTTATGACAACATTTCGGTGAGGTTAATGGCTGAAATCTCCACATTAGCAACGTTTCATGGAGATTTTGGAGAGCTAAGACAAGAACATACACATTAAAAGTATTAAAGTATTTTTAGACGATGCCTTAGAAAAGTAATTGCATCCATAAAACGTACGTTCAATTAAAATAAACAATAAAGACACCATAAGAGATTCCCTACAACTCACAACTTTAAAGTAACTTAACTTATGTTTCCCAGAAATATAATAAAAACAAATGCAACATGTAAGAAGTGTTTGACAGTACAGAGACCTCATTAGCTAGCGAGGAATAGAAATTCATCTTCATGATCAGTCGAGTCCGGTCGTCTTAGGAATTGCTAAAATATAAATAAAATCTAGAAGGGATTCCACATTTTAACTCAATTTCCATTACACGAACGTCTGTCTGACTTAAACGCTCGTTAAATTTACCGAGACCTTTTTCGGCCGAGGCCGAGCACACGGACGCTTCGCAGACTTTCAAAGAGGAGCTTCCCAAAGGCCTGAATTATTTGGCAAGAGCATCGCCAACTTTCAATAAGCAAAATATAACTACGATGATTTTAAACCGACTAACACAGATGGTGTCTTTTCAAGTACACAAAATTGTCGTGTATGTTATTTCACTACGTTCTCTTAGGGGCATGCGGTTATTTCTACGTTACTACTAATCAAACAACTCTTTTTTTTAAATTCTATCTCTGTATTTGTCCGGGACAATCTTCGGAAATGCTCGACCAATAATAATAATACTTATACAAGAAGGTACATAGTTTTGCAGGGCAACACATATAGTGTATTTTTCATCCCGCCTTTAAATAATATTTAGGATACCTGCATGAAAATTGAACCACCGTCAAAAATTAGGAAAACATTGAATTTCCGTACAGTACTAGTATTTATTTTATTTTATAACGCCCTAAAATTAGTATTTCATGTATATGAAACCATTGGTTCTGCTTGTTTAAAATGGAATCGATTTAACTTGACAAAAAAATATATCACGGATCCCTGAGTTACCATTACTGAATGATAGTTATGCAACCACAAAAAGTGTCGCTTGCAACGCAGAGGTAAATCAACACGAGGATAACGTCTTTCAACGAAGCTTACACAGATGCGGAAACGACACAAAAAACTGGCACCTGCTGTGTTCTAACTTCTGACAGATGCACAAAAGCACAAACAAACAATTCCGTAGAATTGTCGTATTAACTGACATTGTAGAGTTAATAATACCTATAGTGTTTAGCTATTATGGAGACTAAACAACAATGTTTTGCTTATTTTAATGTTTAATTGACTTTAACAATACTTAGGGACCTGGCGTGACGGTATGTTGTTGTTGTTGTTAACAATACTTCGCTACCAAGATAACATTTACATAGCAGAATTTAAACATTTTCGCAATAATTTTGCAGTTAAACAACTTAGTTTTTAAATTTCACTTTGAAATGAAACAATCTCGGATTGTATAGCAGAGAACAGAGGAATTTCTTCAGACGATACCTTGAAGACGACGTCTCTCTCCGAGTCTGTAAGCACGGTGCATGTGATTAAGACGCAGCTTACATTCTTGCATAACGTCGGAAACAATGCAGCACACAGCTCAACATGTACTATTTACTTGTGTATTTCTTGTAAGAACGCATTATATCAAATAGATTCCATTACTACATACACGTAGTAGTTGCGTTATAACATGGAATTTATGAGATTGCGTTTCATCATAAGCTTTCAATCGATCGTCTTTGTTAAATCTATGTCTTGTATCTTAGATATTCATACTCCGTATAGCTATTTATATCCCTACCTATACCTATAAAATCTAATTTTTGGAAACTACTATGGTACCTACATGTTTTACACGAACAGTCCGAAATAAGACACGGCAGTGCAGTCAGACTTTATATCTGTGCTATCTTAATGTATTTTTTGAAATGCGGAGCTTGGCGTATCTTTTTAAATTTTGTCTTGAAAGCTTACAATTCGCTCAAAAAATATTCGTTAATAAAGAACGTTAAAAAATATTCTTCCCTCCAAACTCTTAACGTGACGTAAAAACTTTTTTTTCTGTTTTCTTGAAACACGAAACGTAGCGTTTGGAAAATATAATCCCCCAATTAACGACAAATTACCTTTCCCGGTTAATGAGCTCATTTTGTTGGAATATTTTTCTAGCAGTTATTGTGGAAGATAACACGAGTTATACCTTTTTTACGGCAACGACTTCATTACCATCTTGCAATCTTTTAGTTAATTTAAGCTCACGTTGCTGTGCAAGGCCTCAGAATGAAGCTTGTTATTTTCAAGTGGATGATCGCCTTGACATCTGTAGCTTTCTTTCGAGATTTTGGTCGTATGCAATATTCATAGAAATATCGGTAGCGGCTCCAAGAAATTCAATGTATTTAAATTAATATTAAACCAATTTATTGTTTATACAAGAATATTTATAAAAACCCCTTCTCAAACTTGAAAATCACACAAACAATAGTAGAACGTGTGCCAAAGAACTGGGTGCAGAAGCGTAGACGCCTGTTTCAATGCAAACCTGTTTCAAAATGAAATGCTACAGTATGACAATCTTTTCATTCGTTTGCGTTAGAAGCGAATTTATATTTCATACAAAGGTTCATGAGGGGCCGTAATGACATTTCATAAAATGTGGAATATTATGACCTCCATATTTGTACAGCGACAATCTTTTCAATTTGCTCCTCGCCCGTATCATGCATGGTAACGACGGGTATATATTGCACACTTCGCAATTAACTTGTGCATAAAGGTGTTATTTAAATAACGACTTACGGTGCGCATGGAAATAATTGTTCCGTTTGCAATGCAATTAAGGGTAATGCGGCTAAATAAAGATAACGCATATTTACGAGAACATTTTGAGTCGCCGAAAAGATAAAAATAACAGGGTATAAATATGTCCAGTAGATATATAAAGAGAAAGGTTGCAACTGCCATTGGCTGTGTCTCGTTATGAAACAAAATTAGCGCGTAACATGGATGTTTAATGGGACCATTTCTGTTAATTAATGGTACCCAAGTATAGGGATGAATCGAGATGAGTCGAGTTCAAGTAATTAGTTCTATTTCCGTTCGGAAACGCCGTGCCGTGAGCCATCTCCAGCCGTATATGTACTCGATGACAGCTTTATGAGTCGCACTAAAAATATCGGACTATTACAGGTTAACGTTAGAGCTTGACATATTGTGATGGAATCCGTACACTATACAATTTTCTTACTGATCATCAATAAAAGAAAGAAAGTAAAAGTTTAGGAATATTATTTTTCTGTGAAACAGAGATATACTATGCTATATTAGATTCTGTCTGCCACTTTATTTTTTCCGGGTTAAGTAATATGACGTTCATTAAGCGTACATATGTTATATATCATCTCTATGTACCTCAACACAAATTTGAATTTGACTCGTATAGACGATCGAATAGGACAATCTCAAGTGTCATTTATTAAATGTAATTCTTAACCTCAAAAGTACGAGTACAACTTACCTATAAAGAGATAATTAAGCGACGATAAAGGATTTGGTAAATAAGATATTCTTAATAACATAAAGGTAACCAAAATAGTGAATTGATGATCATATTGAATATTCAAATCGTCATCATCGAGTATAAATTTAAATTTAGCATGACAAAGACACTTAGGATGCCTAACTGAACACCTGCCGATGCGTTTCCTGAGAGATTCGGGGCCAAATAAAATTATGCTAATGCGTTATTAATTCAAGCGCGTCATCCGCTTCAAAATCTACAACCTCGTTATGGTTTCGGAGACCAGACGTACTGAATGCAAATAAAACTATTGCACCGTCGATGCCGTAGGAGCGGATGGAACGCACTTAATATAGCATGTAGACCAGATGCAGTAATTTCGGACATTAGGTATTTTTATGACAAGAAAGTAACAAATGAGCAGACAGAAATGACATGTTGCCGCTGCTACCAATAGCCATTAGGAACAGGGCTGTTAGTTACGTTACGTTAAGTTGTGTTATTTCCTATGTTCGAAATTAGACTATAAAATTTCAAATTTGATAAAAAAAATTATCTCCATTTTTTTTTGTTGTTTCCAAAATGTTTGTATTGATAATCCTAAAGCGCGTCAATAGTTATCTATGAAAACAAAGAGAAGGAAAATTGGTTGACAAACAGAGAAGAAAACCGTAAGTGCTGAACCGTTTTGCCTTTGCCTAATTATATCTAGATAAGAAAAATAATATCCTCGGAACTAAAGTAATCAACTATTAAAAAAAGTATATGACAACGACCCAATAACTAAAACTCACTATGTATAACTGTCAAAATACTTAGATTCCCGTGTATTAGCCAGGTTACAATAACACTGTTTTTCACGACACAGCTGCAACATACAAATTGTACTGTCCATGTGTCCAATCTGAATATTAATAAATTAGCTATGCGAAATATGAAACGGCGTATGACATCATCTCTTTTGTGTTCTAGACGGTGTATCGTTTTCGTATGACTAAGTAGACCGCCACACGCGCGCATGTCGGGTGGTCGGGACTAGGCTTGGAGCATTGAAACTCCTATTATCTTTGGACAAAAGATTCACGTAGATTTTCAATCCTCCAGTACACCAATTAAGTTGCAGGCAGTTGGTAACATGGCCAAGTCACCATTTAAAGCGACATATATTTTTTTAGATTGTAAATATATCGCTTATGAAATGAAGAAAGGTATATTTGCAAAAAAAATCGTATCAATGCCAAAAATTTTAGCATCATCGTTATATAGTCCGTTTTCGAAAAAATTACACAATAGGATGAGTGAAGAATTTTAAGGATCCCTATATGAGTCAATCTGTATTAAAACAAATTCACCAATATTATAACAATTTGTCAATATTCCCAGCATTTGATGCGAACAGGAAAAAAAAAAATTATATGGTTTTTTGTTCTTCCACTTTACTGATTGATAGTGTTTGATAAAGAATGTTAGTTCTTGGTAATGTGTGAGTCACGGCTTGATAAAAACTGTTTATTCAGACAATTAAAGGCTTACGGCACGGAGGGACTGCTTGAGCCGAGATATGTTTCTCATGCACACCATAACTGATTTTTCATTAGATGAAAACAAACTTCCTGCATGAGAACGTTGATTTTGAATCAATATTTGAATTTCATCTTCCGAGTCAGGCGGTCGGGTCAGAGATTGGCTTCCCCTTAAACTAAATTTAAATGCCTCATATCTGAATTATTATAAATTTCATTTGATAGATCATAAGTAAGACATTTCAGAGTGAACAATATAAAATGATAAGACCATTGAATAAACATAATTATCTATCTGTTGAGTATGTATATAGTATGATATTATATTATATAGATCACATGATATAACATAATCTTATTACATAACTTTTTACTGATTAAATAGTAAATAAAGCTTATTTGTATACAATACTTATGAAAATCTTTTAGTAGCGCTTTGTATAGATATTGCATGCTAATGCACCATGACCCCACCGATGTCTGGTGCTTAAGAATATGGCTAGTGTTGCCACATTGTCAAAATGAAAAATGTCATATTCAAACATACCGAGACTAAAGAGACTAACAAAGATAAAGCTTTTGAGCTTCTCGCCTTGGATCTTTTCAGAAGAGAGGTCATTCCGATTCAATAGTACACTAAGACAAAACGTGTAATTGTCTGTTTGTGTGTCTGTTCCTGCTAAATGAAACAATCTGATATGAATTTCTTATGTACTAAGACTTGACTTGACCTGATTTAGCTGTACCAGGTACTCAATTTTTATTGCATGCCATGTTATTGCATCAATGTTGAACAAATACCTCTGAAGTATATTTTGTCTGTATCTAGACATAGAATTATTGACATAACATTGTATTCTGGTACCATAACACAGGATATGCCTAGACTGGGATCACATAGCTGTATGAAGTTATTGAAAGACGTTATTATTATCGTAAATAATAACTACATAATGTATATAGATGACCTTTGAATTAAAGTCAGATCGGCAACAGCACAAATCGATACTTTCTACACTAAAATACAAAAGAGCAAACTCCCGAGAGAAGTATCTTATGTATTGAAATACCAAGAAGTCTTTTCTTTTCAATTGGTTCATACACCACAATACGTTCCATGAAAATGTAGGTGCCATATAACACATGAAAAGTAGGTGTATAATAAATAGCTCTAAATTATTAGAATTAACGAATCACAAACCAGAAAGAAACATTAAAGTAACAAATCAAATTAGACTACACGTACTCAGTCTAAAAACTATTAGGGTTTTTATGTTTAAGCTTCCAGATTCGCATCAAGGCTAGTACACTTGCAACTGATTGATTATTATTATGTATTAATATGATTATAAATACATCAGCTTATTCATAAATTAAGAATAGCGCATGTATATGTTCCTAGGTGTATTGAGCTATGGATTTGCTATTTGGAGTTAAGATCACTTAAGAACATAAATATAAATTTACATTCTTAATAAATGATTACCATTGACGAGTCTTGTTTAGCAACGTGTCTTACTTTAGTTTTAGTTTACAAATATTCTGTTTCAAGAATGTCAGGTGAGAGGTTAATTTATTATTGAATACAGTCAATACTTCGTCGTGTATAAAATGTGTCTCCAAGTAGCTGTGTCGCGACGCCCACACGGGTCACGCGTGTCTGTGTGCTGTAGGCAATGTATAAAAGTGGTCAGTCCGGTTCACCTGACACCCACACCATTGTCCCGACAAACTGCACTCGAACATCTTGAGAAATTAGGTACTCTACATGAACACACTATATGTTAAACAAATTAAGAACATCGCTACAAATTACAGCGCGAAATTCTACCACCAAATATACTAAGGAATATTAAATTAATAGAAAGATGAATTATGAAGGAATCAAGAAGAAGAGATACGAAAATAAATTTGTGAAGCTTACGAGGTGCGATCATAAAAACAAAATAAATAAAGTGTAAATGAAGTGTGCTTTTTACCTTCATTGTCGTTGTTTCCATCGGCGTTGTGGGCCGAAGCGACCAAAACACCGACGCACAGTACGCTCAAAAATCTCACAATCATTTTAAATGTAAATGACAGCACTGAGTTCACAGTTTTATCGAAAATAACTATTTTTTGTTTCATACACTCGGCATAGTTATCCCGATGACACTCGCGCCGCAGAGCAGCGATCGGCGTTTCTTTCGCAAATGGCGGCGGATGACGGATGTGTTCATCGATTGCGGCCGAGCCTGCGCGTTTACAAAGTTAGTTTCCATCACAAGATTTTTGGTTATTGCAACATTACTGTTAAATTTGCGAAGCCCGATATGTTTTTTATCAATTTTATTAAATGGCCTGGAACGAATCACCATATGCTATGACAATAAAAAATGCTAGAATCAAAATGAAAAGTTTGCGGTTATTATTCTATTGCGCTTAGTCTCAATAATATATTTAAAGGTTTTAAGAGTCATGGTTAAAAAAATACGTTTAATTGACATAAAATATGTTTTCTGATAATTTTTCATTCCCCATGCAGTGTATTTTTTTTGTATAACAATTTGTAATGCTTCTAAATAATACTTTTAGGGATGAGTTGCAAATCATTCTCACTTTCGTATCTTACCAACAAAAAATTACTTTCGAAATATGGTACAATGGAGAAAACTTCGTAAAACTGATTGACTATCGATAAAATAATAGTCAGTTTTTTATCCAGTTTATAATACGTATATAGGTATTCATATTAGACAGAACAAATAAATGTGCTCATCGCACAAATGTGTGTCCTAGGTGAGAATCGAACCCATGACTTCGGACTTAATCGTCAAGGTTTTTATGCACTAGAGTCTAATGACTAGACTAAAGGCCGCGTTTATTTATTACTAAGAGTTTCTGTTTTCTGTTTTACTACTGATTTTAAACTAGACGGTGTTATGAAGACTCGGTGCGAATTCCCACTATCTTAAACTTACTATTTACATCAAATTAGACTAGTTTTTGGTAGCTACCAAATTTCTTGAAGCTTCAAGGCAAGCTATATTTTGATATAAAGTAGATTAACAATATATTTGTACCTTATTTATAATCATTTCATTGAATAGTAAAGAAGTTGAAAGGCCAGTTGGAGCTTCATACCTCTAATAGGTCGTGTTACTAAAACAATAACACTTACACATTCCTTACTTCATAAATGCACTTTAAAAAATAAACAAAAAAAAAGTAAGTATATTTTTTTAGATAGCAACACCGGAGTTTCGAAAGTTCAATTTCGCATGGCGGACGTGCAAGGGAACTCTGTTATTTGTTGGTGATAATTTCAATTATTATCTAGTTGAGATTCCTTATGGAAAGGCAAATTTTTATACTACTATTTCTTTGTGGCCGTGCTTTATTCATTCCTTAACATTAGATGATGTTCTAGTGTTAATCGTGATTAAAATATAGTGGAACAAATGCAAATTTTCTCTAAGATGGGAAAATGTGACGAAAATAATGTGCAAGTGAATATGGGGGACTCGGCGTCCCCTATGAAACCAGACAATTTCTCGTTTACCGTACCTCCGGAGGCCCCCGTGTTCGAGCCCACTCCGGAAGAGTTCTTGGACCCGTTGGCGTACATCAGCAAAATAAGACCAATCGCCGAGAAGTCAGGAATATGCAAGATAAAACCCCCCGCGGTAAGCCACTTTCTTTGTCCCAAACATATGCATTTTTATGTTTTGAACTCATTTAGTCGTATTTTACTGTGAATTTAGCACTGTGATGGTTTTCTAACCCTAAAGCGCACGTTCAGACCGTCTTATGATGCAACCGTGCAACTCGTCTTCTTTAGTTTGATGCATTTAAAGTTCGTTTTTGTGGTCAAATCTCGTATAATATGTAAAACATGCCATCACAGGGCGTATTCACTTATACGACGTAAATAATTGTATTCGAATGCAATCGCATATTGTTGGAGTAGGCTGGTTGCCATTTTGTGTCGTGCCCTCGGCCTACGGATAGTTTAGATAAAAAAAGAACTATTGGGTCTTTTTTCACGTAGCCAACAGTAATTCCACTTTTTATCCTTAAATTCGTAATAATTTCCCTCTAAAGATAACTTATTTGGGTTCTGAGTGTTTTTTTTTAAACAATGGTGTTTTTTTTGTATAATCATAAGCACTTATTATTATGCAAAGCTCATTTGGTTGGTAGTTGTAAAGGATAAAGTGAATTACTACTGATTTGCCTGTTTTATTCATGAATGAGACATTTAGATGTAAGAACATACATTTTCATATTGAAAAAACATGGCTGATTTATTTGTTATAATGTCATTTCACCAGCACAGTAGTACAGGGACTATCTGAAACTAATTCTAATTACCATAGGTTGCGTGTTTAATGTAAATTAACTTATCTATCCAATACACCATTGTGCATAAGTATTTTGTGAATAGGAATTGTATCTTTCAATTATATGTTCTATGTGATGGCCTACTCTGAATTTCAGTCATTAAGTTTTCAAATACAGATTAGCAATATTTTAATATGATTTCCAATTAATTGATAGTGGTAAATAAATCGAGTGACTGATTTTTGTATTATTAGAATATGTCCCTATGAAATAAGGTAGGAAAACATTTATACTTATAATTACTTTAATGTGTATAGAATATTAATGGTATGTAACATTTTTTTTCTCACTATAGTATTATTTCACTTTCTTTAAACATGGAATATTTGTATTTACTTGTAGTTTCTGTGTTTGTAGTGAAATTGTCCTGTTTTAAGAACCATTAAAATATGCATACTATATCAACTATGTCACATCGGACAATGGTTTTAGCATAAAGTATTGAAATTGGAAAGTCCAAAAGAGTATTAAATTGTATAACTACCTTAATAAACCTTTGTCGTCCTAGTGTGTGTCAGAAACATGTTACAATAGAAACTTAAGTACAAATATATAATACAAAAATAAAAATTGGAAAATCAATATTTCCACTATCTACCTACCGACCCTGCAATCACACTTGTGACTACATGTCAGGCCAGCACAGTGACAGAATGCATTAAATTAGTCATACTAAACTTCTGCTCCATCGTAGGATATTAGAATTCAAAGCAGTATCTAGTACACAAATCTAAGTTACTATTGTTTTGATTGAAACAAATAAAAAAAACATGATCTTGTATTATTTCAGTTTTAGTAAAGTAATAAATTTGAATCTTTCAATATATGACATTAACATACCAATACACAAAACAACCCTTCCTCCCCCCCCCCCCCCCCCCCCCCCCCCCCCCCCCCCCTCCCGTCTCCCCCCGCTACACCAACTACGCACACAACCCCAATAT
>DWDX01000148.1:0-35987 GCA_018245675.1 Agara michaeli | reverse complement strand
ACACAAAAATAATTTTTCAATTCGAACCTGTAGTTCCTGAGATTAGCGCGTTCAAACAAACAAACAAACAAACAAACTCGTCAGCTTTATAATATTAGTATAGATAAGTACTTGTAATACTTATGTGATAAAATATGTGTAGAAATGGATGCATATACAGGTAGGGAAAAATCTTCAATTCTATGTTCAAAACGTTCATAACCTGAACAGTGTCAGTAGACCGAAATTTGCAGATAAGTAGTTGCCACTGCGCGACTTTATTTAAAATGACGGTATTCTTTGTAATCTAGTTGACTTTATTTTGTAATAACCTAGTGAACGGAACTGGTTCGAAACCTGCACTCGTACATGTCAACGCAACTGCGTTGCTTTACAATTATCTAAGAACAATGTAACTACTAGAGATGCAATTCTTATGAAGTCTAATCTAAGGTCACGAACTCTAGGCCGTAACTCGTATTTTAAACTGGGATTTATACGGATTCAGTCACCGGTGGCCGTCATTGAAGGGTTTTTAAAGTATCATTCTCTGTGGTTCACTTACTAACAGCTATAGGTGAAATACTTGTATGGTTTTAATAATCAATATCGTCATATACGCGCCAGCTGACCAGTTCACAATACTGACGTTCGTTTATTAACATTTTGAATATGAAAAATGTTATAGCCAAAATGTATAATGTTTTAAAATTAACAAATATCGTACAGTTTGAGTTTAAAGGATGTGTATTCGGAAGAAACAATACAGGAAAAACATAACAACGGGACTCTGTAGTTAGTATAATAAAAAAACCATGTTAAGAATATCATCGTCAACCGTAAACTTCGCAAATCCGCAACAAATGAAGCCTTCAATTGTTCACGAATAGAACAGACGTGTAATGCCATAGCAATTTGTCATGTACGTGAGGACACGCGGAATCAATTTCGGGGCACGCGCCATCCAACAAACCGTTCGGCGTAATAAAATGGTAAAACGGGCACCCCAGTTCACGTAAGAAACGTAGATATGGTGTTGTAATTTATTGTATTATGACGTGGAGTCGAGACAGCTTTTTATGCGATGGGACGGAGTACGTTCAAATGACTTCTGAATTTTGTACACTATGCTGTGTAGCATGGTTGTATCATTTTGATCCTAAGACTTTCCGTTAGATAAAATATTAGTAAGTAGTTTCGTAAACGTTACTAATTATGACGAAAGCTGTAGTACGTTACAAATCAAGGAATGAAATAGACAAAACGGTAACACGGAGAACACTTAGTTCACCAAACAATCATTGGCATGTGACGTGCCCATTGTGTAATAGGGCGATAGGCGAGACAGCTTTTTGCGTGTTCGATCCAAGTTCGGTTACGGTTAACTTAATTAGTTTTAGTTTTGTTCACTTTTTGGATGCAAGTTGTCACCAGATAGATTTTTTTCTAAGATACCCATTCTACGATAGGCAATAAACAGCCGTTAGAAAATTGTTTATATTACGAACTTTATTACCCAAATACGGTGAATCTCATATTTTCGTTCTGGATTTTACTTTGCGTTTGTGTTTCAATTTGTTCTTGGTGTATGTCCTATATTACCTACTTTTCGAACTGTATCGAGGGCAACGAGATACTTTTATTTGAATATTAAAAAATATATTGTGAGCTTTACATTTAGTAATGTAAGTTTTTTGTCTTATAATTATAACTATATAATTTTGATTTATCACTTAATAATTACTAATATAATATTTTCGGTAGCCTAAAACATTTTTGACATTAGACGTTGTACATTAGATAAGAGAAGCGTTTAATTTTATAGCTAAGGTTTTTTGTTCGACTTCACAAAACGTGACTTTATGATGTTCGTTTATTAGATTTAAGACTAAGGAACGGAGTCTGAAGTTAATCCTTAATCTTTTCTTACTTAGGCACTCCACTAGAACATTGTAAATTCAATTTATTCCAGTTACGGAAAAGGTTTTTTCTTTAAGAAGTGCCGTAAGTTGTGACTCTATTATTTACTTCTAGAAAGACATAGGTTTGAAAGATAAACGTCCGAGAGTTTCGTTTTAACAACCACGTTCATGTCAAGTGAACTGTAGTTTATCGTTGTAATGTCTTATTAATTCAGAGGATCGTTTAAGATTTTTCTCGTGGGCGTATCTCTAGAAACAAGATGTTTCCCATCCCAATTTACAAGTGAGGGAGGAATAGCATTCGACTTTTTAATCGGTTCGATAAATACATATGTTGGAACATTTTATCTAATGTTATGTGAAGCAACATTCACGTTACATTGTTTCAGTTTTATAGGTTTATCGGTTCGTTAGTTCTTTTGTGTCGTGATCTATATTGTTACGCCGAAATATTTTAAAAATCCTATGTTCTTTCCTTTTTTTTAATACATGCAGCATTCGTAGTTTTCATGCACTTGATGTTGTGGTTATTCTTTTATTTAAACAATAGGATCGTATTGATATCTACACGCATTTTATGCTAGATAAATAATAGGTCTATTTTAAAACATTAAAGCTCACTCATAATACATATAAGTATAATGTGAACGGGTTATTTAAGTTTTTATAACACAATTGGAAAATACATCGCATAAATACCTGATAAGTTTAAGATTTATTCTTCCTTTGCTACCATGACACCCACGTAGCTATTACTTTTTATGCGAACACCAATCTTTACCATTATTTGATGTTTCATGGTCGCTTGAACATAAGAAAGAACTTGAATAACTCAAATATAAGTTAGGGGTACATAATTTAATGGTGAATTATAAATAACACGTATTTATATTCACTCCCATATCTATCTCGTATTATGTCTGTGTTTTAAGAGTTGAAGTAAAATTGAATAAGTAGACCTAAACCGAGTAATAGCGAGTCGCGAAACCAAAAAAGAGCCTTATGATTAGCAGGATTACTCTCCGAATCACTGACTTGACCCGGTATAAACAGAGTAAATATCGGATAAAAAGAAATATACCTAATATAATGTTACTTAATTGTTATACATATAAATGATCACAATAGTAGATCACAAGAACATTACATTGTACCCAAAAATATCTATATAACGATTCAGTACAAATCTTATAACGCGGAAAAGATATGTATTGCTACAACATATAAATGTGTTTTCAGACGAGTGGCGATACAGCGAACGATAGAGGTATAATAAAACGTCTTCACTTGCTTGCAGTTACCGTTCCTTACGAGCACGTCTTCGTGCCGCCACGGCAACGATCATTTTAAATTCAGTCCAGGAATACACTTCTTCACGTTTTCTTTACAGATAGAAACAGGAAAAAAACATATATTATCGATTGATTGATTTTAGGAACGTAGCCAAGTTTTAGTCTATCTACTTTTACGTAGGATAGTGGAAATTATCTCGAAATATATAACCATGCACATAAATGGAAACATTATTATACAATACTCTAAATCTTGGTGAGGATAGCGTTACCGAAACTCATTTTGTAATCTCCACTAGTGTATTGTTGCAAAGTCTGCTGGAAATATTGATACCGTGACAGATGGCTCTTTAGTTGGCAGATGCAGTTACATCTGTCCTCGTCGGTGCGAACGGCATACGTCTGTACAGACCCTAAGACGTCACATTTGAAGCGAGATCAAAGTGAAATTGAGATCATTTGCTAGCTTCCGCGCTGTCTTACACACTTGCACGACGCTGGCGGGGGAAACGAGAGGCGATCACATATGTTATCGTTACAGAAAAAACAGGGTTATTTGACTTGACTATTCAAAACACCAATGAGGCATTATTACGCCATCAAATATTTTTTATTGTATTTATAAATAATACCCAGCGTAGGTCTTACGTTATTCAATAGATAATAGACAGAAATGCTTATTGAATTCAAATTCCATACAGAGGAGTGAGTCTTATGTCTCATTTGCCTATCACATACTACGAATGGAAATTCAAATTATTTAAGGTAAAAATTTTGCAATATAAATAGATCAGTGGGAAATGTCAATAAAAAATATTTTCGTAAAAATGAAATCGGTGTAGTCAGTATAATCAATTCTGTAATCATGAGTGACAACGCAGACCGAAATGTTCGATATGAAGAGTCATCGTTTTAATTCATAATTCGTTCACTGAACTCTATAATTTGTTTCTCGTTTCAGTGGAGCAATATCTTTTTCCTATTCCCACTGCGGGGAACTTTCGTTCAAAAGCGAGTTACGCTACGCACAAGATCTTTTGATGATGTAGGCACTGTGAGTTAAGGGCAATTCATCGTTTCAGCTCTATATTACGAAATACTTGAACCACAATTGAGACTTATATACATAAATACGATTGATATGTTGAATAAATATACAGTTAGACCCATATTGTATTGATTTGTTTATTTGAATTACATGTTATTCATGTATCGGTTCGTGTTTTGTTTAGCAAATCGCAAATATCAGATCCCCAGTTGAATTGTCCCCAGTTATTATCATTATGAGGGAATAATTCAACGGGCACGGTTAGTGTAACAGTTAGTACCAGCTGTTATCTTGTTGTATGAACGAACTATTAGAAATATACCTCTATAGCGACTTCTGTGTATGTCGCCCTAACTGCCTGGTCAGCGTGGTATAGTATCGTCCGTTCGTAAAATTTGTTTTATTGCATGACGATTTCAATGAATAATAACATAAATAAAAAAATAAACTCTACCGTTGTTTTTAATTAACGATTTCATTGTAAAAACTTTGGCGGTTAATTTTCTTTTCAAATCACTGTTCAGAAATCTCATTTCAAAAAACTTTACTCGTTCGTATATTTTCCGTTTAAGGCCAGAGAAGGAATTTTCATTTCTCAAGATCCAAGTTCCCGCATTCTTACGCAGCGATAGTTTCTCGGTGAGTTCAATTATTTTAAAGTTGGGCTCTCCTCCATTACCAACAACTAAGTAGTAGTTACTTAATATAAGTGGCACTTAGTGATACCAGTGGCTTTCATAGTAAGGCGCTTTAATTATTGACATTACTGTGCTCGTATTGTACTGAATATTAATGCTGTCGTTAGGTATCGGTAACCCTTTGAAACCCTGATTTGGATTTATCCATCTCCTTTTAGGGATTTTAACGTTCTATTATGATCATTACTGTCGTTCTTGAAACGCATCGCAAGTTCTTTATACTAAGCGGAATTTAGAGATGTCTACTTAATACATACTAAACTTTTAAAATAAATATAAACAGAGACATTGATTGTAATCAATATTATGTATTTTTTTCGTCGTATTTTACAATACTTTTGTATTTCGTGCATCTGTTTTCGTAGTAATAATACCGTGTTTACAATTGAAACGGATCTTCGCGATCTCCAGCCGATCGTATGATGTCAGTCTGCGGTCGCTCCTTATTCATGCACAGTATAAGTTTACTTGGCACGTTGTGGCGAGATTAAAAAAAACAGTGTCACATTGTGGCACGATACGGAGATACGTGGCTTTTGTGCTACATTCGTTTTGTCTCTGTGCACATCCTGAACGGCCCGTGTCGTTGACCTCCAATGAAAAGCTGATTTCTAACAGCTCTTTTGTTCAGATGTGAATGTACGCTTGTGCTATATTACGTACCCGTGGATTCTAATTGTTAGGATTCCGTAATTCTCATTCGTGACTTCTGAGTCGCGCTCGTTGCCGCAGACTTAAAAGCCGTAGTAGCAACGCGTGATACTTGGAGAAATATGTTTTGACTTGTTGAAATAATAACATAGAATTTGAAAATGGGAGGCCGTGGTTACGTAAATTTGCACGCTTCGAGGAAAGTGAAACCATAACTAGAAAAGATGAAAACCATTTCACGGAAATTACCAAAGAAAATACGAGCAAAGGTTTAATAAAAATACAAGAATTAGTTACGAAATAAGTCCCCCTTGTACCTACGTAATTAAAGTAAGGCTATGTATTGCCAAGATTGCAATACCTTTATTAACAATCAGTAGTAATAGTAGAACGGTAATTTGTACTGAAATGCTCAGTGCGACGTAATTTCCACTTCGCGAGATAAAATATATTTTTTTTATCACGTTCAATGTGACTATCGAATAGCTTGAAATTGATATCTCGATGTTATTGTAATGTTAATTGGTGGAGCGGAGCCCTAGATCTGGGTACTTTCTAGTTAGGCCACTGTGATATTCACGATGATGTTTGTACCGACAGGAACTGTTTCTCAGCTCGCACGTCCCGTTTGAGAGACGGCGGGAAACTCGTTAAACATATTTAATAAAAGATCATGGGTTACTTTGAGATACTCTATCGAGTTAGTGATTATTTCTAACACTATCTATGTATTTACTACACGAGTTTGAAGCAATCAGTGTTGAAGTTCGCACGATAGAATCGCGAACGGTTGGATTATCTGGTCTACAGCGAATTTGTCCACGACTTCTAACATAATCATTGCATTAACAGAAATGCATCTCAGGTCATAATGTAATGAAACACTGTTAGTATCGTATCCGATTCGTACGTGTTGATTTCGATAGGCACGTAAAACGTGAAATAGGACGTAACGTGTATAGCGACAAGTGCGTGCGCATTATTTTACAAATTGAGTTACGAAAGTATACTTACTTTCGTAATTATGTGTACACGGCAAATTAATTTTTATTTTTCTCCTTGCTTTCATTTAGCTATTATTACTTCAGGTAAATTCTACAACGGTATAAAAGTTCGGCTTTTATTAAAAACGCTATATTTCATTAAAAAATATTCTTTGTAGAAACTGTATATTTAAGTAAGTTTTTTTGTAGCGGAACAAAGCTTTAAAGATAGTCAACGAAACAAATGAAATACGGGAACATTCACAAATTGTCAGCTGTACATTTTTTTTTAATCTATTTCAGCGCCGAAGCGCGACCTTAACTGAAAACTCTCCGAAAAGGCACTCAGAAGGCAGTTCTTTTGCTTACCTTTTTTTGACACAAAATCGTTTTTTTTTAAGTGAGCTTTGAAAATAAAATGTTACAAACACACAGTTTCCTTACCTTTATTATTCTTATATTTTATATTTTGTTAGTATTTCTGGCACTGTATGTCGCAAAATGCTGCTAATAAAGCTACCGATGACTGACCTACTGCTAAGCTGAAGCCATTAGCATACAACAAAAGGTATCGACATTCTATTACAATGGTGGTACCATCGTGACCACACATCGATGTTTTGAAAGTGGACAACGTAATCGCAGCACGTCGCCGTCGGTAGAATTGCGATTCCAAATGTCAAATTATGACAATGGGGTCTTTTCAATCGTGTCGATCGTGGGGCGATCACGGCGGCTCATAGAGTCCGGGATTATGCTACTGTCTTATTGAATAGTCACTAATGTAAGCGATCCTATACCTATCTTAACTATAAGCGTAACGCCAGTTTAATCCAGTTACATTTCCACAAATATTTGCTATACTGGTGTAGCAAAATACTAAACATATAAAACAAAATTACATTATCAAAATGTATATACCTACCTACCTACATCAACAGATGTCTTCTCTAGAAAATGTATATTTTTATTTAAAATTCAATCGCATATAATTCAACAATTATTAATAAAATATGTATTTAAAAGCTTAGTTTACTAGGTTTTAGCCTCGTCCTAATATTAAAGACGTTTTATAATCATCCGCTTTGAGTGATAAATGCTATCTATTTAAATACACTTGAGTAAATCAAAATATGTAAAGGCCGGAGCATTTTTAAACAACATACAATTTCCAGTTGGCATTAATGGTTTTATTATTTTAATATTTAATAACTTTCCTGGATATATCATGCATCAAGTAACTTTTCTTGACATGATAAATTATATAATTGCATATAACGTTGAGAAATGGATGAAAAATGAGCGTAATTTTATTTTGAGGAAATTGTAGCTTTAAATCGTTTATGGAACCGGTACCTTTACTTCAGAATAGAGTACTATGTACGAAGTTCAGTATTGGCAATTTCAATAGCGACATCGCCAAATAGTGCATATTCGATTCTAAGTTTCGAACGATGCCTAATAAGGATGTAATGCATTAAGCATTGGTCGTAAACGTTTGTAGTAACTTTATTTCAACGACTGTAGATGCTATTAACATCTTTATTTAGACAATTCAAGACATGATTCGTTCAGATTGCTCCTATGGCATATTGATGTGCATGTATCTTCCTACATTCTCGTATATTGTTCGGTAACGTGGCCTAATTATCGCGGGATGTCCTATTAATGGATCTGGCACATAATAAACAAATTCATGTTAATTTTGTCAACATAACATTTCCTTCAAATACCTCTGTTTTAACTGAAATGATTAATTTCTACTTAAATGAAAAAAATATATATTTTGTGTTTTAAATTTTATAAGTATTAGTATATATTTTAGTTAACGTAAGTGATATTGCTACACATATATTAGTGGCAAAATAAGCGTTTTTTTTTTTTCCTTCCATTTTATTTATTTCCATTAGTAGTAAGTTTATTTTATTTACAAATAAATTGTTATAATATAATGTCAATAGCTAAAACACGGAAAAGAAGTCGAGCCTTTATTTATAACCGAAAGTTGCAATTAACGTAATGTCATGCAACTGCGGTGGTAGCCACATTTTGCTGACATAGATTACAGATTAGAAAAGCAATTATTCATCGACAAAACATTCACTTTAATTATTAGTCGCGCAGAGAGTCGTTGCTGGTAGATAGAGAGACACCTATATTTTCTACTTATTATAGCGTTGCTACAGTGAAGACTGCCAAGAAATGAGTCAGTAGACAAAGAGTCTCCCGGATGTTTTTAGACAGGATTTAAGGCCTCTAATGAGTTTCACAGTTTTCACTTACCTATAGCAACTAAGACCAGCGGCTTACAAATGAAATTTTCATTTTAGTTGCTTATTGGAGTGCCGGTCGCGCGGGCTGTTACTTAATTTTACAATTAAAAGTCGTTGATATTGCTAGTCATTTCACGTACTGTCGCTCTTGAATTGAGATCGATAACATTGCTATGCAATTAGTCAACCCCGTGCATCAAACATCATCATCAAACGTGCTTCTGCCTATCCCGTTGGGGACCTGATGTGACGGTATGTTGTTGTTGTTGTCGTTGCATCAAACACGTGATAATAATGAAGATCATTTCATCAATCGAACGATATATCTGGTTCAATTTACCACAAAGGTAACTTTACTTAGGTAGCTTTAAAAACAATTATAAGGCATTGGAAGTCACTTGAGATCAGTTCTAAATACGTGCCACTTTGTTTCTTAAAGCTCTTCAAGTCCTCCAAACAACTTAACATCTCATCACAGCGTCTTAAACGGTCTCATTCTGAGACGAAGCAAATAGCTAATATTGAAACGGTAAAAGCATTAATGATAGTTATGAAATTAATATGAAAAAAGCAGATCACGCAGAACGTAGTAAATAGAACTCACGTAGAGAATATCTATTTTTCCTAATTCATTGGTAATTATTATGAAAAACAGAAGATATATGTTGTGTAGGGTATTGAATACTCGTATATCATTTTGCATAAGCCGTCTTGTTAGCATTTGAATTGATTTGTTGGCCATAAACCTTCCACATGCCGGACGATGTATTTCGTGCTTTCTGCAATCAACTAATTTGGCTAACTTAGAATTTTGACGACATTTTACTGTTAATTAGAATTTTAGGTGTCTATGTATGTGTCTATGTATATGAATAATGAGATGCAAACGTTGATTCGTGACGAGTATGAGGCTATAAAATATGTACACAGGTATTTATGTACATTGGGTCATGTATTGTGAATTTGTGAACTGGCTAGGCTCTAACTACGACAGGAACGTGGGCGGACGTTTAATGATGTGCTTTGTTTTCGGATACATGAATATTTGAGGTAATCCGGTTTCTGTAGCTTCACGTGCCAAATTAACATGTCATAATTTGGAATATTATAAACCTCCGGAGTAGCAATTAAATTAATAGAATAGATATGGAACAAAACATTAACGGATGAAATAATTTTACTTCGAAGGAATATAGTTATCAAATGTTCTGAAGTTGAAGAATTGTTTCAAAATATTATTGACTTTTTTTCTCACTTCATGGAAATCTTCCAAAAGTGACGTAATCATGATTATAGATTTTAAAGTCGACGTAACTTATTTTTTCACACTTTACAAGTAGTTATCGCGAATCTCTTATCTTAAATGTTCTCTGTAGGTATTTAAAGTTACAATACAACAAACGTTCTGTGGTTAGACCCAAATATGTCGTACCTCCGAAAGCAAACACGACTTCATCGTTCAACCTTGTCTCTATGTGTATTTGCGTATCGCACCATTCATATCGGAGGACAGTAAAATTTATTATGAGCAGTTTTCATAGGTGTGGTAGCAATTTACATTTCACGATATTTGTCAATTAGCATAACGTAACTAAGTCAATATGTGACGTAACAACATGAATTAATAAACATGTACGCAATTTTCACATTAATATTACGGGTAAAATACTAATATGGTACAGCATTATGTAACCGTCTCTTTGAATTGTATTTCTAGATTAAATTTCAGCAAGTAAGAACCTCATGTCCTTTTTAAAATATGTTATGGAGTCTGTCAATCAAGCTATAATCATGTAGCACTATTGTATGAAATGCGGGCAGCGCCATAAATATGTGACAGAACTGTTATATAATACTAACATGTCAGTTGTTCCTATTTATTTACTCGTGGGAGGCTCCACACACCTACACACCTGAACTCGTTAGCTTATCTAAACGTCGATTCACGTGTTTTGCTAGAACGCATTCCAATAAATTTCATATCGACAAATATTTATAGAGAAGGTCAAATATACTCGAATGAAATCAATGAAATGTGAATGTGCAAATACTCTTCTGCACGTCTGCGTTAAGAAGCGGTTGTAGGTACAAAGTTGCAGAGTTATTTCTACACAAACCCCGCGTCAGAATAATTACGATGATTTTAATTTTTATGTAATAAATAATAAAGAGACAACTGGAAGGTATTTTTATATTGGTACTAAATTTTTTTAATTGCATATATTTATCGCTGCATTTACTAAGAAAATCAAATTTAATGAAGACCACGGTTCATATCAAAAAAATGACAATTAAAGAAATGTTTAAAAAATAGCATAACATTGTACAGATAAAAGAGAGTAACTATATTATCGTGATATATTTATTCAGCGAACGAGAATTAATGAAAAAAATCCATCGTCATTGTGAAATAAATTACGTTGCAATTATGGAAACAAAATGGGCGCGTTACTTATTGTCAACGAGTCACGAAGCAAAAACTTTTGCTTCCATATATACCTATTGTACTTTTGTGATAAGGACAACATTAGCGAGCTTAAAATATGTAATTTTACATTACAATCTATTGACTTGAAGTAAAATATTTAGTGTCATAGCAAATGAATAATCATTAAAATTAAAATTATGAATAAAAAATTAGAAGATAAATACTTACTTGTTAAAAAGAAACTAAAAAACACGCATTTATTGCAATTGAAACTGAAAATTTAAAAAATGGAACGTAAAAAGTCAATGGAAACAAGTCGCAGTGTATTTATTAATTAATTGAATACATTTTTATTCTCAAGTGCAAACCACAGACGCGAAATAAAATCCTTACAAGGTTTTGATGTAAATGATACTTTGATTGGCTTCAAAACCTCGCTCTTCATATTTCGTTCATTACCAAAAACATTATTTACATTCGATATTAATCTGTAATCATATCTGACTGTCTGAACAAACATTGTCTCGAATTGTATCTGAACAGAAAACTTATCGCTTGCAAAATTATTTTTCATATGAACTTCATTGTTTTGATCTCAATGTGTTTATATGTAACAACTCGTGCAAGTAATATACATACAATTAAAAATAACCTTTTTTAATAATTAACCTTTTGTAAATAAATAGCAAATGTATAACAGATAGAGAACGCAATGTAGAGTTTAACATTTAATGAAGTTCTTGTGAATTCTAAATACCAAGATAGAATAGGGCGAATTGGTACGACAAAAGCGTAGTTAAAGATCGGAACTGTTGTCGAGAATAATGGCCACTGTTCAATTATGTAACGAAATTTTCTTTAGCAACATAAGCCTAACTTTTAGCAACTCTTAGACGAACTTGAAATACAAATGTAAGAAGGGAGAGTTCGTAAGACATTTCTGTGACATAGAAGTTTGATACCGAAAATTGTAAAATAGGTAGCTTTTTAATGTGTCATCGGTAACGTTCAACGTACTGTGAACCAGTTTCAAAATTGGGATAGTTACAAACTAGAACCTAAGTTATTACAACTAACAAGCTATATTTTTTTCACATTTCTAAACATTTAAAACTTGCATTATATGATCTGTGCAAAAGCAAAATGTATATATTTTTGCGAGATTTTTCAAATTGGAAAAAATTTAAAACTGACTTTTAAAATGAAAGCAGATTTGTTCTTTTTCACTTTTTATGCGAATAGAGTAGCAAACGAGCAGGCTTTATACGAAAATCAAATCAAATGGAACTGAACGTTACAAATAACGGTGGGATTCTTTAAAGTTTTTATTGGTTCATTCGTATATTTCCCTGTGGCTTTTTTCCGACGCTTGTATCTTTTGTATACAATTTATAGCTGGGCATAGGTCAAGAACTTCAGCGATTTTGAGTCAGAACTTCTGCAATGCATTTACTTATGTAGTTTATTGTACAGAACTGCAACGTTTGCATTTCAATTCATAGTCGTCTATCGCGAGAATCGATGCCCGGGCAGTGATATATGGATTGCTCAAAACAACTTCTCGATTGGTATTCTGGATACGAATAACTGTGCAAGCGAGCGAGATTGATTCGAATACTGTTTATTTGATAAGACGTGGTTGTTGTATCACTTATATTAATATACTATACGTAATGAAAAGTTATTAAAATGTATCTTGCTAATAAGCAAGATATCAGCTAAAATATTAGCTGACATTTAGCTGTTGACCTAATTGAGTAGGTACTTGAGTTTGAAAAAAAAATGGTAAGAAATAATTTTTGGCCGCCAAAATTATTTGTCTCCAAGTAAGGTAAACAACTTAGAATCAAAATTTGTAGATCTACTAAGAATTAGAATTTATTAAACCCTTAGGAAGTAATTGCAATAAGTGTAACTTAAAATAATAAGTGGCCTGTAATCTCTTTATGTCCCATTGTTGGTCATGGTTATATCATCATAACTCTGTAGTCTTAAACAAACTCTACGGTCTAGCTGCGATCGGCCTTAGTGGAATAGATAAGTTGAAACTAAATTTTTGGCAAAAAAACTATTTTTAAAACAAACTTTTAAGTCCGCTATATTGAATTAACATTGACATTTTTTTTATTTTTCGTTTTCATTTCAGAAACCCTTTCGTTTACAACGCGTATCATGGGGGCACAAAAAATGGTTGGTCCGCCATCTTGGGGCGTCCGCTACATTGGATTTAGAATGACGTCACTGAGCTAATCATGCATTGTCATCCAAACCAAACGTGTATGCAAATTTTCAGCTCAATCAGTCGGGATTAACTGGTTTAAAATCCAGTTGCAGGATTAGACCCCCACATACTAACGAACTAACAAGGCAAGTTCAATAAAAACTTGTCAAAATGGTGATATTCAACAGTCCATGAGATTGAGTTCTCGTGCAGCGTATACGAAGTTATAACGCGTTGATTTATTAAAAATTGCAGTTTTATAAACAAACATTAACATATTATATATCTGAACAGATTAATTCACCTGATTTTACTCACTCTAAGCGATTTATTTTGGTCGCAGAAACCTCCAATACCAAATCTTTTCACAACAGCTAATATCAAACACGTGCTCGTAAACATATTGCAGTCATTGTCAATATTTCAATTTCAATCCATTTTGGTAGTGTTTGTCAATCCGCAAATTGCAAGTATTTGTGTATTTGTGTGTATAGGTAAATGTTTGTTTGAATCCCGTGTACGTTGTTTTCTATTTGATAGTACCGATGCATTAGTGGCTTTGTTTTTATGTACGGATACGTTAGGTAGTAATTGTTATATTCTATTTTCCATTTGTCAGAAATTAAGTACAGTGAAGGTCTATTGTATGTATTTGTTCGTTTACATTTCAGCAAATTTATTTCAGTTCCATTGAAATACGCACCGTTAAGGATTATGTTTTATGTCAAATCTTTGATTTTAGCATAACTTTTTAGTTTATTTAAATCAATTTTTGCATTTTTTTTACTTGAATATATTGCAAAACGTTTAATTGCGTATTTTGATTCATTTCCAATATTTCGATATTTCTATCAGTAAAGTGAGTTCGTTAAACAAGTAACATTATTTCAGGACATTATCTATGTCTACATACTCGTATAAGTAACATTGAAGTGTATGTATGTATGTATGTATGTATTCAAAATACATATTTCCCTTTCAGTCATGTACATATCTTAACGTTGTATACGTATTTAACATTCTTATAAGTGTTTTTGTTTCTCCGGGATAATTTCTGTAAGGGGACCAAATTTTTTAAACGGGACATTGATGTGAAGGTAAATACAGCTCTTTTCAGAAAATAATTTAGGCCACAATCAAAGACAGACACGCTAAAAGTAGGTAAATAAATTACCTTGTTTTTTACTTGGTATGCAACACAAACGAATCTTAATTAACACCGCTAAAGTCTTGTATTTCCAAAGTATTCCACTAATTGTTGTTACCAGTCAAAATTCGTCTTAAGTAAAAAAAGTAAGGAGCTCCAGAGATCTGACATTTGACGCTAATAAATAGATGGCTGTTCCACATTGTTCTTTTGAGCTCGGTGCCGTAACATTCGCGAACTTTCGTCGCTATGTTATAGAAAGGCGGCGGAGTTCTATCTAAGCTGGCAATGGTTTTTCGTTATGTTGAAGTGAGTAATGGGAACTGTCGAGACACTGTATAAGTATCTGTTTTATAGCAACGCTGACTCAGTTCATCCACCGATCAATTTTAATGCAAGTTTTGTGTCCAAATTTATTTTATTGCAACTTATATACGGTTCAGAGCTAGTTTTATGTTATGATATATTACAATATTAATACGTCTATTTAACACTACCATAAGAAATAAAAGATTATAAGGTTATAATGGAACTTTTTAGTCGAGAGGCTGTGGACATACCTATTCAACAATTATTGTGACCTCTTGGCATACAGGGTATTGGATTACAAATGGACATTTTGTATACGCGTTTTGTATTAACGTTAATTTAAACGATCTGGACAAACAGTAGCATATATTACATGGAGAATAGGCAACTTAAAACCACTACTATAAGAGTAGTATGGTTCTATTAGCATTAAAAGGCTAAGGCTACCGTAGACGGGTCTCACTGTCGATACAAATAAATAAGAATTCGACAGGTAAAGCTCCTAAATATTTAATCTCGTGCTTGCTATGTGAAAGGCTATTGTTGTGGAGATTCCCTACGTGATTACTCACGTGACTTTATCGCTGCTCGTGAAGTTGTAGACAGCGCGGCGACCGAACGGCGTTGTAATGTCGATTCATTTGGACTGTTATGCAAGAGATATATATATGTATATGTATGAAGGTGATTCATTAGCAAATAAAGAGATTTTTACTGTTTGTATCACACATCGTTAATAAGATTTGCTTCTCGGAAAACCAACAAGATGAAACAGTCGACAGTCGGCAGTAATTAATTTCTATATCGGCTCTGTAATTATTCTTTACTTCATTAAAAAATAGTATTATCATATTATTCATAGCAAAATTGCAGAGTTATTTGAGTACAATTCATGTAAGACTTACGGCCATTTGGATTTTGATTTATCGTCTTCCTTCTGTTGTTTTTCATTTATAAGTTATGTATTTTTTATAATTATACCGATAAAGTTCAAGTGCAAAAGCGTGGCTCGATTACTTTACATAATTATTGGGTAGCGTGGAATACAATTTATTATTTAGTGACATTAATTGGCGTAAGTTCAGTAAGTGTATAAGTAAAATGAGAATAAAGTCTTTATGTTGATTTCTTGTAATCCATTCCAGCCGCTATTCATGTATAATATACCTACATATATCGTATTATTATAACTTTTGCTTCATATATACCATTAGTTTGAAATGAACTCGTAATATATGCAAGTTATTACCGGCCGTCAGTAACGAACGCCGCATGCACTCGAGCCGTCTCAAAGACTCTTTCATGCGACGCCTTCGTAATATAGATGTTGACAGATTTACTGCTGCGTGCGATGCGAATCAACAGTATTGTTGGTAAAAAGTAAAGTTTGCTAGTACATCATTATATTAAACGTAAATAACCATCTTCTATGGTACCAGTCACAAATTACTTCCGCACTGTCGCCCAAGAGCAATGCGTGTTTATGCATATTAATGTATCAGTTGAGACGGAAAGGAATGTTGTTTTTTTACATTACATTGGAATAATTAAACGTTTAACGTGTTTTGGTTTTAATGAATGATTTATTAAAAAAAAACACTCAATCAACGATCTTATTATTCAAATTTTTAAGTCTTTTAGCCCATTGAAGGCGTTGTAACTACCACGTTAAGTGTGTGTTTCATGACGCGAAGTTTAACTAATATGGTAAATGCGGCAACAACTTCTATGTATACTCGTTAGTATTGTCCAAAAATCGTACTGTCTGGGGAGGTCTTGTTGCAGTATAACGTGCATTGTATAAAAAAATATACAATGCGTCTTATGGCTCTCAGGAAAGGTCTGCTTCGCAGTTTGTTCAGGTTCTAGGTTCAGAACAAACCAAAAACCACTTTTTGAGCATGTACTCATCTGGCTGCCAGGTATTTCGTAGTGGTTCGTTTGCACAGAACTACTGACTTTTGCTTAATCGGTTTCGCATTTTCATCTCTACAGATACTGAATGCTTTCTACTCCAGTTCTTGGTTACATTGAGATGGTCGACCAAGGTTGATTAAGACTGTTTGACTATTCCTCCATTGTCTAACATAAATAAAATTTAATTCGACTTTTATACTGTCTATCTCATTGATACGAGTATTTTACCCGAAATAACCAAACAAAATTTAATAAGGTGAAAAATCTGTAGCCCTATTTTAAACAATGACTTGATAGATGTTAAGAAATTGATATTAATAAAAGCGACATTCAATACCTGTCCTTCTATGTTTTAAAGATCGTTTTAAAATATATTTTTAGCTATTTCGTCTAAAAACTTCGTTCGTCTACTACTACTACGCCGCAAATACTGGACAAAGGCTCGTTCATACGACACTGTTGTAATTTGGATGTTGACTGATTTACGTGGGATTTGCGTCGTGTGTGATTGGGCAGAGCAAGTCGAAGTTGCGTAAGAAACAGAAGCTATCAATTGTAATGTGTTTTTGAGAGCTGTTTTATAACTGTTTTTATGGTACTCTTTTGGAAAATACATTGTATTCCAATTATAGAGAATGAGGTCATTTATATATTATATCACTTATGACACTACGTATGTATGTTATACATAGTTCATAGCACTAAAGCTTGCTAATTAATCTGTTATGAAATCAGCTTTACAGTGCTTACTGCAAATTTTGTAAATTATATTTTCATTTAATTTGAATTTTAATTACAACGCAAATGATATTTGAATTTGCTGCATAATGTTTTGAGAGATTAGTGAAATCTAGGTTAACTAATATTATTATTAAATAAATACTGTTTGCAATTTCCGTTACAATTTACTTTTACATTAGCTTTAAGGAATTAATTTTCAATTTAGATGCTTAAATAGTAATAAATAGAAGTAATTTCTACTTCAATGACTGAATCAGTTGCGACTTAAGATGGCATTTGAAACTCCAATTATATGTAATTTCTAACAATCTAAATCACATTTGTTATCATCCGATAAACAGAATTTATTAGTTTCGGGACCCATTAAGAGGCCCTAAATGGGCACATAAACTTTGAAACAGATAAATTCAATTGGAAAGGTTAGAAAATTCACATTGTAATTAAGCATTAGGCATTAAGGCAACCGATTAGGCATTAAGATGCCTAATCGGTATATGGGTATAAATACGCATTACGCATAAACATTTCTTTCATTATGTACTTGTATGACCTACATAGAATAACGAGTAAGGGAATCTAATGGAATTACATATCAGCGGGAGAATGTTTTAAATAGGTTTACATGCATATAGAGGGATAGTAATAGTAGCAGTAGTCTGAAACATAGGTAATCATAATAACAAAACTAAGAACAGATTAAGTAGGTATCTAATCATGTAATGTACCGTACAAAGTTGTACCATTTTTATATCTATGTATCTCACATAATAAAGTTAACACCGCTATAAAGTACTGGTTCATAGATTGCTATTATTATCAGAACGAAAATAAGTGCGAAGATTGAAGTTGAAAACTAAAATATACGCAGCAAGAGCTGTCCAAAGATTGACTTGAGAGTTCGATCGCACTGTGTACATAATGCTTCAAGTAATTACGCGCGAGGTTATTTTTCACTGCTGTTTGTATTCAGACGAATGATGCCGGCTATAAGCACAATAATTACGAACACGATGCCCTTGAAACAGATTTCATGTTTTTTCCCACCATAGCCTTATAAATATACAACAGCAGATCAATTAAAATAAACGAATTCATAAAGTAGACAAAATATTCCACACTATCTTAATTTGCGAATTGGCTAATCAATTATTAAGAAGTTTTCGTTGGCGTCTCCTCTGTATTATACTTTGGATGTTGCGACTTAAGAACAACGTTGTTTTCCCTGTCAATTTGAATTGATGTAATAAGAAATGTTTGTCTAAAACACGCCCAAACGGAATTCTATTAGTGAATAGCATCAAAACCAGTATTTATTAGATAGCGATTTCTATCGAAGCTTTTTGTCTTCCGCGTATCATCAATTAAAATGTTTACACGTGCCTGGCACAAGGCGGATTCTTGAAAACCGGTTTTCACAATAGTTTCGTGTGAGAAGTTTGGTTAGCGCCGCACCAATTTATCGTGACCTTTCAGGCCTACCGCTGAGTTGTTGGAGAATGAAACCTCTGCTCTCTTGTTAGCGATACATCAGTTCATCACGCATTGGTTGCCGTTTATAAGGCAAGTTGTCCTCAAGGCGACATCTCGTTAAGAGTATAATAAAATTCATAATGTACGTTTTTGTATACCATTCAAGGAGGCCGAACAATCGTCGCTTTGATCTGACTTACCGAGTGGTCCACGAAACGGATCGCTTTGTGCAAAATCAACAATGGTGTTCTGTGAATAATGTCATGGGAAATTACTTTAATTTAGACAAGATAAAAGTTATGGTATAATAATTCACATGCGCTTAAAATTATTGGAAGATGAATAATAGTGTTAACAATGCCCCAGTAAATTCGTGAATAGGGTTATCCGGCCTTTTTAATGTTACAACACTTTTAAATTATTGTTAAATATGAAAAAAACTTTAATACAATTGTTTACCGTTTTTTGCCCTTACTCCGATTAGATAGCATTTTCAAAATTATTTCTTAAGACATGTACATTCATCTTTCTAGTTGTGTAGATGTTATCGAAAAGATGTAATACGTAAAATTTTTGTAATAGAGGATATTGTATTGTTCTTTGTTCTTCGTTTCGGTCTCACATTCTGAGCCGTGTAAGTGCCTTGACCCCTTGTTTTTGCCTTCATTTGGCGGTCTAATGACCTTGAGACAGCCTTTAACTATTTCCGCAATTAGCGATACACGCTAATCACTTCACTATTGTGTGTGTAATAAATGTCTTATTACTATAATCTAGATCTAAATGAAAGACTTATGATGATTTTGTTGATATTTTTTGATAGATAAATTTCAATATTTTACAAATGTGATATAGGAATCTTCTAAGTTAATACTACATAACTGACCTGACCTGTCTGTCTGTCTGTTTTAATCGGTTATCTACATAGTTTCGACTATCTGTAATAGAAGGAACGACCATCGTCGTTGTTTTTGTCTCCAATAGGTCGGCATGTTTTCGTCCCCTTTGCTGGACCTAGTGTAGATTTTAAGTTTTACACGTGTCTATATTTTAAGAAATTACGTAACGAATTGTGAAACATTTAATAGACTGTAGTACATAAAACTTATCAAGCCTTAACTATGAAACAAAAGGGTCACCCTCGTCTTTATGTAATATTCGACCCCGTGATAATATTAAATAAAGAGATTTTCAGTTAATTCATTCCCCAGACAGCTTCGTAGTAAATGAGGCGTGTGTAAAGCAACAGGTGATCGGTCGACCGAATCTCCAGGGTCTCAAGATCCTTCACAATCTTTGAAACACCTTGGCATTTGAACTTTTACTTCGGGGTTGAGACATTGAAACGTTTTATTGAATTCTTGTTCGAGATTTTGAACTACATAGTAAGTAATATAGTAGTAAATGCAGCAACGCAATGTTTTTTATCGCTAATAAGAAATTATTGTAGTACTGATGTTATGGCCATGACGCATGAAGTTTTTGGTTTGGTTTTTATAAGGAAACGTTCGAATCGGCACATGCTCTATTCAAATTTCACACAGTAAAATCGAAGGCTCAATGGTCGGGATTCGTGATCGAATGCCAAATGTAATGGGTCTGCACTTAGCATGCGCGAGGCGAGGATCGCAATACTTACACCCAATCATACTGTCAAGCCGTCTGTCCGTCGCCTGCCGCCCCGTGGGAAGCATCTGCCAATCCCCGAATGCTATATCAGTCGCTTTTCCTCCTTTGATCGAGAGCGAATAAGGGATCAGCCGTAGATCATTTTCGTTTTAACATAAAACTGAACAAAATTGACTTTAAAATATCGATTCAAAAGAAATACTTCTATCATTTCGGTTATATATTATATTCAGTAACAAATTAAATTCACTGAATATAAACCAAGAAACCACGGTCTGTTCATACATTACTGCATATTTTCTTTTTAAAACAGTTGCGGTATAACAAGTCAATACATTAGGCGCAGATGCGTGGAACCTTCGCTCAAACAAATTATTTACATGAGTTCAACCTAGCCCGTATAGCCAGGAACCTGCACGTCGAGTTCTCCCGCAACAACCAGCACAGACCATCTAAGATGTGATCATAAAAAGCAAACCTGTTAGGAGGTGTCCTTATAACTAATTGTCGTTCTAATTCAAGCGAACGTTCCGACGAAACGTAGTCTTATGTAGCTTAAACGCATTTTATGGTTTTTGACAGTAGGATTTTTATCCTTTCACGAACTCGTATATTCAAACAACATTGAGAGCAAAATGTACGCGTAAATAAGTTCAACGAAAACTATTTAGCATAATTATCGTCTTTACATATACCAATTTGTATTTTTAATTGGCATGATAAAATATAGATGAAAAATTATTCATTACGCAAATTGAATAAGAAAAAAAGACGAGTTCGTTTATGGAATATTAAGTAATCCAGCGATCATAAAAAAGAATTGATTAAGTTTATTTTGTCGCGGTGTGACATTTATCTTTATACTTAAAGCGTTAACGAGGTTTACCTTCAGGGTGGTCTGTTCGGTTTCGAGATTTGAGCTTTTAATTCTATTTGATTAGATGTACAGTAAAATCCTTTTAAGGTTGTCAGTGATTAAATTTTCTCGGTAGCTTAATATGATTACATTCGATTTGTTGAATTGTTGTTTGAATGGTTAAAACCCTAAACGAGAATATAAACTCTTTAATAAGTAATTACAGTTTTTGTCAATGGATGCACTTTGGTGTTGTATTTTTAATACATAGAAGCAACCTACGCGTCAACTGCAGTGGCGTTCGACCTAAATAATAGCAATAAAATATCGGATGATACAAGAACGGTACTTCCGAAATGTTACTAAGACAGCCGGCTTTCCAGTCGGGGACCCACCCTCGATTGTGTTGCTTTATTGTATGCAAATCGGTCCGCCGCGCCCGCCGCTACCAAATATTTCACGCCACAGCCTTGCGACCGACGGCGACCGCCCAAATTACGCGGCTTTCTACCGTCAAGCGGTCCCATAAGCATTCCTGAAACCGCAGTGCAACCAATTTGTCCCTTCCGTGTCGCTGATTTTGTCGCGTGGGCGTCCCGTAATAAACATTCCGTACATCCAATCCAACTCGATAACGGCGTCGGCTGCGGACGACGCCTGCCGTCAGATTATTAACACTTTCATACAGCCACGTTATATTGCCGTCGTGTCGCGACATCGCATCGGCGAAAGATAAATTGAGTGTCAGAATATTCTAACCGACACCATTGCCATTCAGGCGATGGATGTAATTTGTACTAACATCGTCCTGGCGTGCTAACGGGCCCTGCAATTTCTAACCTCTGCCGGCGCAGCTTTACAACATCATACATTCGAGTCAACAATTCTTAGCTTTCATTGAACATTTTAATGTTCATGTATGTTCAGCAGTTGTCTTTAGAGTTGAGATCTTAATAATACGTGTGTACTTCAGACGTATACATTATGTATTTAAGAATAACCATTGGAATAATGCGGTAACATTATTTGCATAGTTTTGTGCAGCCTGAAAGATCTTGGTTATGGCTGGATCTTTTAATGGGCTTCGATCTCAGAACGTTTGAATATACGGTCATAATTACACAGATTTACTATTCAGGCTATATTATCGCAAATCGTGTGTCTAGTTATACACAACTCAGCATTGAAAACGTCGTTAGGTTGACATACATTTCAATTAAAGGCAGGCAATGTGCGCGCGCGAGAGTTGGAGTGGTGGAGTCTAGGGCGGAATTGCTCGCAGCTTATTCATTAAAGACGATTCTAGTTACGTGCGGTTGAAACTAAAACAGCAAATACGTAAGGAATGAGACAATTATATGGCTACCGTACTTTCTTGTGTTTAATAATTGCAATTTTACATTTTACCCTTTTACATACGTCACGTTTACATACGTCTAGAAATCAAAACACAGGTATTTGCATTCTTACAAATGTTTCGAACATATAATTCGTGTATTTTTGTACACAAATACCAATTCCCAATTCCCAGGTGGAATAGTATAAAATATAATTTTGCATGATTTTAGATTTTTTTTCTAGTTTATGTAGGTATCACAAAAATGCATTGGAATCATGAGTGTTATGGAACGTTATAACGGTTCGTTCGGAAGTTCGGACCTCTACTCGTATTACTCAAATGATTCGTTTTACTTGTTACATAATTTAAGGGTAGTGGAACGTAGGCTTAGTCTTAAATCACCCTTATAGCATTGTCATTCTCCTCATTGACAAGAAGTTGGCTTTTTGCGTAGATTATAACAACGACGTATAGGACTCCCCCCACACTCATAAGCCCATTACAAGATATACTTTATACTGCTACTTAGTACCTACTAATTAATACTTTATACAAATAAGATTTATTACAGTACTACACTGAGACTCGCAAATGTTGTGGATACACCTACAATTTAAATGACATTCTAATTGGGTGATTGTGCGGCTTAGTCGTGACAATAGCAGCCACCCACACCGGCTGAGCTTCGTCGCGCGCAGATTAGCGGCGAGTTGCCGAAGTCGTGGTAACTAATTGCAAACGTTGCCGTCAGCAGACCGCAGTCGTTGACGTCCTCTTTGCTTCAGAGCATGAATGTCGAATCAACTGTAGATGATAGGTGGTGCGGGGGCTATGCTGTTGAGCTATCTATGTAGTAATGAAGTAAGACATGTTCCGTAACTTAAATAATGAGTATTCCGAAATTTGTACTTATTTCTTTTATGTCTTTGGAAGCGAAACGTCAGGTGTAATGTATAAGAGCTAAGAGGATGTAGTATACCTATTTATGTTTTGTTTTGTAAAATACGAATATAGCCCTTTTAGTTCCAGAGGAGAGGCGTGAACAGCCAATGGTACCTAGTAATGTTTAGTCAACTCAAATGGAATTTTTGTTCGGGTAAATGTCGGTAAATATCATATGAGTATATGTATATCTTCTTCAAAATCGAAATCGCCTTACGAATTAAATTTATAACACCAGTAGCCCAGTACTAACGAACACGGGCAATCGTGTGTCCACGGCATTCGGCACTATACGGTGTACCTACTTATATATAAAAGCGCCATCGGAAAACATGATTTACGACTTTTATTGTTTCTAATCTAATTCTGTATTGTTCTAAATCGTTCATATTTGGTAATGGATACTTGTCTGCATGTGGATATTGTATCACAAACAATAGCATATAACAACCCACGCAGAATATAGAATGTGTTCAACGTAAAGTATACTATTGCTATTTGAATTACAATATTCGTATTCACAAACGAATCATATTAGAGCGGACGTGTTTAGATATGTAATGTATTGTTGGTTCAAAAATGTAAATTTTATTCATATGTAAATTAAATTTTATTAAACGATATAACTGAAATCTTGGGCCCAGTTTGACAATCTGTGCCAACGCCATATTTTTTACTAAAACATTTTACAATCTAAGTATATTAATACTTTTTAAATAACAAGGATCAAATTAATATTAATGTTATTAATGTTTGTTTCAGGAAGGCAGTTAGAGGCGTAACCACACATGTCCCCCAAAAATGATTCCGGTAAGGAATTTTACCTAAAAATTATGTCATATTTTAAGTTTATAACGGATATATAAAGTCATGGACTAGCCTGCGGTAGAACAATGGCAGTTTTGTCAACTCTTTGGTGGTTTATCAGTAGTAGTAAATATTTTAAAGCATTTTCATGTTTTTGGTTTACATTCAGTGCTTGGGTCTGGTTGTTATTGATCAAAATATGAAGTTCGTAAACCATCTCGAACGTTCTCAATTTGGCTTCAGATTTGTTTCTAGTTGTGAGAAGAAAGCCATGCCCATAGGTGGTATTTAACGGTTTCAATAGTAAATGTTTTTTTCTCAACGTGTACCCGTGCCAGAGAGTGTACCAAAAAAAGGTGATGATGATATAAAAATCACTTTATACGTACGAAAACCAGCATTGAATGTTAGCTGTTATTATATTTTCAAAACAAAAGATCAGTAATTATATATGAAGAGAAAGATTTCATTCCTTTGATTTCCATTACGCCGCCCAAGAAATATAAACTCGTTGAGTTGTTAATTAGACAACTGTAGAGACAGTAAATGTAAGTAACGTTTTCATGTCGGTGACGGCAAAGGAACAGGCATTTTATATTACACATTTATTAATGTTCAGAAGACCGTGTTATGAAAACTATTAGTAACATAATATTTTCCTAATGTATGTAATATACAAGTTATCATTAATTAATGAACGAAAAAATCTCATGAATCATTGAATTCCATACTTATTTGCTTATTAATTTTCATAATAGACCCCTAAAAATTTTAATATTCCAATTGTATTTACAAATATTTGTGTAACGAGCATTACTTATTACTTGTAATTTCATTTCTTTTAACTGATTGGGAATAATTTTAATAAAATAAAAATCAATAATAGAATATGTCTTATGAATTATCAAATAGTCTAATGTATATGTTAAAAACCTCAAGAATTAAATATCTGGTTGCTTTCGAAACAAAACACTTATAATAAGAGTCGGCTTCCTATGCTCTTTGTAGTCCAAACAATTCGGTTGTGATGATTTGCACTCTGCTCACAATGGGCTTGTCACCTTATTGTAGAACCCCAGCCGCTTAGTTCCGTAATTATTTATCCTGACCTATTTCACCTTCGAGCAGTGGCACAACAATCAAACAATGAGTCGTTGTTTAATACAGTCACCCCTTTAAATACGACGGCATCTTTCATATGGGGATAAAGCGCAAATGCCAAGTGACTGGTAGAAAATTGGCATTCACTCATATTTTGTAATGAATAATAAATAAATAATAATTATAACTGCATCTGTATTAAGTACTACTGATACGGCTACTGTATTGAGGATTCTTGGTTTGAGTTGGATTATATTATTATGGAATGTGATAAATAGGTCTTTCATTCTGGATTTGGTGTTTTTAGAAAGGTCATTTAATTTCTATTCCGACACATGACATTGTCTAATATGCAAACGATCTCGTATTGCATACAACTCTGATTTGAATAGATGAACATATTTTGAACTTAAAACACACTGTTTGCTTTACTTACTGTTAGTGTCCAATAATTCAAACAATGAGGAGTAGCCGCTATTTAAAATTTTTATGTAATGTGGAAAGCTTGATTATTTTGCTGACCGTGTTTTATAGAGAAAACTTATAGGTGCTTGGATTCGACGACGCACAGTAAAAAATTATATTTAGAAAGGTGTCGAATCGGTCCGTGGGTGGAAAAGATCTATTATTTTTTATAACGTTACCTTCGCGTGGGTTGAGATTACATGTATTAAAGTACATTTACACCGAAAAGTGGCGATTCAGCTTGCGGACCGAGTATAAAGAAAGCTGACCGAAATCATTTCCTACCAGTCTCACACAGACTCCATACAATGAAAGTAATTTTATTTACCAACACCTATTTGTATAAGTGGTGTATATTTCGCTCCGTCCTTATTATTTCAGTACCAATTACCGCGCTAGCTACACACCTTTCGACATTAGTAAAACAATCAAACAATGAGCCAAACGCCAGTCACCCTTGGAAGTAATTACACTGCCATCTGCTTGCCGGCAGCTGGTAAAGACGTATTGCGGGTAATAAAGGAAGCTAGAACGCTTATTGAATGTCAAGCGCCGAGTTTCTCCCCTATTTAGGTCTAGGCTATTATATAGCCTTTACTGTGTAAGACGACTAGTGACATTTTTATGCTAGTCAAGTTTATATGTGTAGTTCCGTATGAACCAATTCAAATTAAATTTAAATTCAATTTATTAATGTTATTATCCGATTTTTTTTCAATTACACAACGTAAACCATGTAATGTACTAAGATAACGTTTGAAAGAAAAGACAAAACTACAATATTTTAAGGGATAACAATTTCTATTACAGGAAATATTGAGTATTTTTAACCTCATTGAACCATAGAAAAAGTCCTGTAATTTATATAGCTTTTTTGTTCCAGAATTAATAATGAACCCATAATATGCACCTTATGACCGAAGCTTTATTTACTTTCAATTACACATGCTTTTCTCGATCAAATAGATGTAAAGTATAGCCTCAAACTTAACAAGTACTAATTACCTTCAATTTTTAAAATGTATCGCAAAGTTGCACGCCCAACCTACTGATTGCTTGTAGACATAGGTAACTTTATCTTATCTACCAAATCATAATAAAATTTATCGCGTAAATAACTACACATGCCTATTTTTTGTGCTTTCGTCCACGTATTTCTACCAACAACTTAAAAATTTACAAATAGCCCACGACATTTCTGAACTATGTAGAAGTAGTTCAAGCATTCCTAAAAGCATCCTAACGGAATGATTCTCAAAGAAACTTTTCACAACAATGTTGTTTACTTTCACAGTTACGATTTCTTAATTGTCCTACACAAATGTACACATTTACAGAGCATACCGTTTGCTTTTGTTATTATGCTATAACTTAACTCTACTGATTTAATTAGATATCGGTTTGAAAATAATCGGACACTCTCTAAAACAGTTCATATGTTAGTATGTTACTGTTAGTGTAGGTGCTATAGAATACAATTTATTACACGACGGTTTTCTAAAGGTTTCTACTTGGATTATAAGGATCTCTAAAACTTGGTTAGCAACACTTAGAAAAAAGGCAAGTAACAGGCTGCTAATGATCCCCTGGAGTTCAAAGACCTGTGTATTAATAATAAAGGAACTGAGGCAAAGGTCAAACATTGTACACGTGTAAATTTATGTTGCATTTAAAAGTGTTGGGTTCCAGAGTGGCCAAGTGGTCGTTTTTAATTTTGCAGCATTTTTGTAAAGATGATACCTGAAATATGGTTAATTAAAACTAAAGGTAGGTATGTATGTATTCTAAAACAAATAACAAAAGTTTTTGATTTCATCGTTTCTAATTACATTTATATAGGATACCTATGTGTTTTTTATTAATGAATGTTCAACAATTATCACACAACAAATTATAGGAACCACGCGATAAATAGCAATCAGCATACAACATACAAGACACCAAACACTTCAGACTACTTACAGTACCTACACTCGTAGTACAATTCTCGTAACAGTACAGACCCGGTTTGTTAGCGAACTATCAATGAATGTACGATCTTGTAATCACAAATCTGAGCTTGTTGCGGGTGAAAGGATCGAGCGGCCGGGACCCGCGGAAGTCAAGTTCAATACCAAGCAATAAATAGCAATCAACAAGCTAGCATCAGATACAAACAAATTGGATCTATATGTGCATATATTTAGCTAATATAACACTCGCATATTCTAACAGGATACAAACATGTCTTTGAAGCAATCTCCTTTTAAAATGTGCGTGTATAAATATGTCTTCAGTAAATAAATAAAAAGTAATAGATCGACTGTGTATACATAGTATGCAAATACATATTTGAGGAATTTATTGCATTTCGCCCGGGGCTGTACCAGCAATACATATACATATGAAATAATTGTTACTAAACGACATATGTTTCATGATTTCATGTAGCAGTTTCATGGAGTAAAGAATGAACAAAACAATTCAGTCTATTTATACTTATATTAAAAGGGGTCGAGAAATATACCTGTTCCCCGAAATTTCGGTAAAATTACAACTTCACATTATTGTCACCCCGCACTCAATTCTGTGTTGAAGGCATTGCGATTAAACCAACAGATTTAATTACATAAATACTTAAAGTCTAATTTACGAATTTTTTCAACGAATCCAAAATGTTTCACGGTGAATCTCTTTCCAGAAGGGTGTTTTTTTGTTTATGTAGCAAATATTCTTGATTTGTGAACTGAGAAAATAAAAGAACGGTTGCTAAGAATTGAGCAGAGGCGAAAAATTTCGAGAGAACTGTACTTAATGGAAATCCGTATTCTCTGCCTATCCCTATAGCAAATAGGCGTGATTGTAAAATAATAAAAAAAAGTTAAGAGTTACATAGTTAGCGAGTTACCCGATGCCTAGTAAATAACGCTATAGAACCTAATTGGCAGTTTGTAACGAAGCTACTTTATTACAGATTCCGAGAAACTGGCAGGAAAACGAAGGAAAAGTCAAAAGTCCTATAAACTTCGGAAAGTCTTCCATAAATCTTTTAGTGATTTCTTAATCGCTATACAGCATAGAGCGCTCATAAATATGGCGTGTTATGGGAGCTACTGGAATTTAATTTCACGTAACTGGTTATCCAGACCACTTTATCTCTAGAATTCGATGAATTTTCTCCTTTACTACATTTTACAGGGCCATAAAGTTGAAAATGAAACGAATATGGTGTGCACTTGCGGTGTAAGTTTGTATGTCTCGTGTACTCAGACGCTCGCTGATCGCCTGTGTTTTGATGGACGTATGGACAGCTGTCTTAAGATGACAGTGATTACTATGAAATTTACATGGAATCCGAGCCCTCATAGCGTTGAGTATGGTTTTGAATAGTTATACGGGATACGATGTGCGATTAGGGAACAATTTTGCATAATAATGTTACGCGATCATTGCGGTCTCGTATCGCAATCTGTACGCTGACGAGGGACGGACCGGTATAGGTAAACATGGGACGAACAGGATAATTTTTATCGCTTTACAAGATAATTTAATGTACTTCGACGAAGTATATTAAACATCCCTTAAACCCATAAACCGCATACAGCTTATTCCATTATAGCTTCAGTGTCATTTTTTAAATCACGTAGGTGGACATTTTCTATTCTAGCGCCATCTATCTCAATCCCTACGGAAATTGAGACAGTGTACTTTCATTTCTTTTGTGTCATTTTGACGTTATGATCGTAAATCTTTGGTACAGTGATAATTTTATTGAAAATGTGAGAGTGACCGCGTGGGCACACCATGGGTGACGTGTTCACCGTGACTTATGGCTCCATTACTGTCTCGCCATAAATGATCACGCTTGCCACCAAATACGGAGTTGGAAGGTTTAACGTCGAGTTAATTTTCAGTAAAGCCGCTTTTGGTTCGCCATCCGCAATGTCACATTGCATCTTCGTGTAAATTATTCAGGACGTAGTAAAGGAAGCTCTTCTTACCTGAGCCATGTTCATGCAGTACCGTTAACAGATGACCATGACTATGCAAGGACGCGTACCACTTGTCCTAAGTGCAAAGAATATATGTATTATAGAAAATTTGTTTTTCTATACGTGTTACGACCACGTTATTTGTTGTAAAGGAGGGAGGCTGGGGACAGTAGTGCGCCAAAATTATTAAGTCAGGAGACGCTGGGCAAGCGTCAGAGCGTAATATATAATTAACAGAACGGGGGAGTAAGATATTTTTACAATAATCGAGATATTATACCAAAAAACACATCGATCCGTTACTCTGCTTTGACGTAGAAGACGAACAAACAAATGTGCAGATTAGTGAATTTAACAAGGTGGTGAATGTCGAGATAATGTATAATAAGGAGGAATAAAAGAAAATATCTCGCCAATTCCAAATATGTTGAGTTCAGAGCTACGGAATGATGATTTCCAGAGAAAAAGTTTAGAATTCTTATATTTATTTCGTAGTTCGAAGTCGTGTTTTTAAATTACCAGTAATCGTGATGGTTGGAGAGTAGTGAGCATCATTCCGAGACAATTCCCTAGACGGATAATGGGATCGTTTACTATTGCTCTCCCGCCTCGCAAGCAGAAATACGGAGACACTATAATGATCTGTAATTTGCTAACGCAACCTTTTGTTTTATATTTCCTATTTGTATTAGTGTTTATTGTCAACATGTACCTCTCTGTAACGGGGGCAGACTTCCGTTTTATTAATACTGTTTTGCTGTTAATTGACAATATAACGTGTTCTACGTATAATTTTATGCTAAACATGAAGTTTTTTTTTAATTGTGTGCCCGATGCATGGCAATAGGCTCACCACCTATACCATTGTGGGACTTAAAAACGTAACTGGTGAAATGTGGGGGTGTACCTACTACACTCCTCTGCCTACCCCTTAGGGGATTACAGGCGTGATGTTACGTTTACGTTTATGAAGTTTTTTTTTTAAATTATGTAATATGTACTTATAATTTAAAATCAAATAAATTTACCAAGTAAAGTTCGATGTCAATTATGTAAGCAGCTTCGTTCCGGACAATTTATCGTTTACATAGTGTAGTAGCTTGTAGTAGGTACCGATGTAAAACAATATGTGTAGTATGATGCCACCATGTTTCTTTTCGTACCTGTCATGTATGAGCATCGCATTTCATTAATTTGTATTGCGGAAAGAAAATTAAGTTGTTCGCGAAATATTTTTATTTATCCCAACTACGCAACTTTTTGTCGTAGAACAATAAACAGTCCAATGTGTTCGGCAATGCATTGAAAATTTTACGCAATCAACTTATCATCCTACTATTAGAGGGCTCTCTGGTCAGTTTTCATGTTATGAAGTTATCAGGCGTGAAGCAAAATACTCCATAAAAGGGGATATTGTAAAATGATGTAGACATAAACTTTCGTTCTCAAAAGAGATATCCCGTATGAAATACTGTGGACATAAAACATAATATCTTAACTCACTCGTACCTCCTGTGGGTTTATGTTTTACACGGTTCTCGATAGTAATGAGAACTTCATTAGCTCGTTGTTATTTGCTTTTAATATGCGAAGCTAATGGGGGCAAATATTTGAAAAGCTATAATATGAACTTGCACTGACATTGTACTAACCGAAACGCAATTAGCGAATAATAGCTTCATTATAGAAACGAACATGTTACATTAAAGACCTAATTTACATAGTATAATACAATTCATAGTAGAATACAATACAATCAATAACACAATACAGCAAAATAAGCTTTAATGACATAAGTTGTATTTTGTATAAACTTTATTTAGTAATGACGTGCGTATGATATTATCGTATTGTGTATATATTGGTCAGTTAGGAAATCCAAAATGTTCAATATACCAAGAATAAAATAAAATGGTAAAGAAATACATAAGCACCCCATTGCTATGTCTATTATCAGATAAGTACTCGATTTTAATGAGTACTGGAGGCTATTAAATTACTTCACGAAACGCAGTAGCGACGGCTACATACCTACTTATTTCTCGACATTATAGCACGCAAGGATGGTATTAAAGAGGTCAGTAACAAGTACCTATGGTTACTGTGGGTACGCTTAGAATTTAATGATATTTCTCGTAAAACTCAACGTAACGCTCTACGCTCAAGATAATATGTGCGTCTCGAACTCTACATTTCAACTCTACCAATTGGTTTTGCGCTCTACAGTGGTACGTTAGTCCAGTGGTTTGAGAACCTGACTGCTGAATCGGGGGTCGTGGTTGCGATTCACACACAGAAAAAATATATATGTGATGAGTACGAGTATTTGCACTCTGTCTGGGTGTAAAATATAGCTGGTCTCCATAGTACTCTTCACGGGTTTTCCCTAGTTTGGAATCAGATGGCAATCTGATATTTATATTATTTTATTCCTCTTCAGTGTCATTCATCCATTGGTTTGCTATAAGACTGTAAAACGTTGATCAGCTTTTATTCAAATTTAAAAATTACTTACCGATTCTCAGTGACTTAGGCGAAATACGTTTTCATTTCATCAAAATCTTCCAAGGTTGGAGCCACATAAATGAGATCCGCACACATACATATATGTATTTGTCCTGATTAATAATATTCGTCGTAAAAATATTATAGGAGTAGTGTTTCCATTCTGTTCTTTAAAATTTTCCTTGTAATGAACAATAAACTTGTAGTAAATAGTATAAATACAATTACAAGCCATTTCGCTAGTATAAGCGAATCAGCAAAAAGGGGACCTCATCTTATTTTAAAACTGGTTAATGATCATTTAACATTTTATTATTATTTTACCTGTTTATATATGAGTATATCATCAACTAATAATATTTTAGATTGACTATTATGCATGTGTTCCACTATAGAACAGAACTATGCCCGAGCAGCAATTATATGTGACAATATATGTACGGGTTTAATGATTAAGAAATACGAGCACTTCTTGATTATTACAGATTCCCCCTCCAACTTCAATTGATATTATTTTCACGTAAATCAGCCCGCGCTTCGCAGTACCACGATTATTAAGTCACATTTGTTATAAGACTGTATATTTAGAAGTTCAAGTGGTGTTACCCGTTGCGAAAATCTAGCGGCTGAAAAGAGAAATGTAGAAATTTGAGATTCCATGTTACCTTTCCGCTTCGATCTGTAAAACATCCTTTATAGTTGAATGACGTCAGGTCTATTATGCTGTTTTGATATCGGAAGATGTCCTTGGCACGCAAATTATGCGTAGTATAAAAAAAAACACAGCTCCGCATAGTATCAATAGTTGTTAACCTTGTCTCTAATTACTACAAAAGCTACGCGAATTAAACAAAAAACTGGCCGAAGGCTATGGAGTATTGTAAAAGTTATTCTGCAACAATTGATATTGAATGATGATAAAATCTTTAGTTCAGTCTGTCTAAAGTAAGCTACTGTCCTACGTTACTGTCAAGGTGATGTGCTGAAAATGTCCCATTCAATCTGGGGTCCAAAAGTTTCATTACTTGTAAAAACTTGTAAATATTCGGACTTTGAACATTTATCTATGAGCCCTAAAACAGAACGACGATTGTAAAATGTTTTAATGACTAATTTAATTAGGTGTTTAAAAATATTTACTTTACTTTGTTTAAGGGATAAAAAAGTGAAATAAGTATGGACAAAAATTGAAGTAAAGTTTCATAACAAGAAGGACGATTGTAGAAATAAAACTTTCTTAATGTAGATAGTATCCTTTTAGTGTTACACAGTGAATAGCCGATGGGGATTACAGATTAAATATATGGAACATTGCCCTCTCGTTTCATTCTGTAATGTATGTAGTTTTATTAGGTTTACGATACGTAAAGAAACTTAACAATGTATCTTACATACGTTTTTTATGCTTTTGCAACTTGCCGAAATTATATGGATGGCAGCAGTCATGGGGACTAGATAATTAAGACCATGGCAGAATAACATCTTCATCGAATGTTAAGTCGAACAAAAGTCAGCTGTTTCACCTCAGTAAATACGTTGCTGTCTCTTATTGTGGAAATGTCACATGTTCATGTTCGAAAACAGAACATAAGTACTGTCTGTTCGATTCCTACCAAAATTTGTGTGATACTCATGCGATTTTTTTACTGTTTGGTTGTAAAAATGTGCATTGATACATGAATGTTTAACAGCTGTCTGTTTACTGCAACACAGGCTTTGCCTAATATGTAATTAGATGGCCGTGTCTGATGTTGTTGTATGAATTACAAGCAATGAAAAATTTGTTAGTATTATTTTCAAATGAGTATTCTATATGCGAGTACTAACTTTAGTCAAACTATAAAAATTCCTACTCCAAAAATGCAAATTTTTAATCCATGAGGCAATTAAGGCGCTATGATTGGTATTTTCTGTAGGGCATTCGGTTATACGAGTATACTCGTATCCGAGCTAACGAATCGCCATCATTGAGGCTCTTTTTTGAATATAAATTAAATATGTAAAGCGATTTGCGTTAAAAGTCTTTAACTGGAAATGGTCGGTAATGGTGAGTGGTAAGTAATAATCAGATTATTTTTTACCTTTTTAGTGTAAGTAGAGCACAGAAACGTAACGAAAAGTTGGCACCATCGGTCGTCCGTTCAAATGCCAATATAATTAAAATAGAAACAAAATAAAAGAAAAGAAGTTTTGATCTATCTACAGCATTCTTTCCAAATTCTTTTACTACAGTGCCTATATTGAACAAGTAGCGAAACCGTACTTTGTGGATGTTAAAGGGATACAGATAAGCATACCATATAACCACCAAAATTTAGAACACTTATCTAAATTCACTATTCAGGTGTTTGCCCGAGTGGGAACTGAACCGGAACTGTTGGCTACGGCTGAACAGGCTCCCTAACAAATTACCATAGTTTTGAGTTTAGGTACATTATCCATCTCTTGGATTAACTTTAGCGTGCTATGCAAAATCATGGCAACTTCTAGCAGCAACTCAATAACAGTTAAGATTTATAATAACTTTATTTTATTTGCCACTGAAGCTTCTTAGACTACAATTTTTTATAACATCTACAAGTCCGAGTCCATCTGCTTCGGTTAAACTCTAGGGATAGTTGCACTAACAAACCCTATTGTATTGAAATGGAAGATTTTTCAAATCTCAAACCGGTACTTGCCAGCACTAACGATTAACGATAAAAATAGATGTAGTGGTGTCGTTACATCCGCAAGCGAAAAATATAAAATAGTGACGATATTTTTTTGTCTAGTTATGTTACGTTTGTTATGTTAAATTATTAGATGAGAGTATATTTCTATAGATATACGAATAATGAAAAGTTTCTTCTTTTCATCTTTCTACATACATGTGATAATTACTGAAGTTAACTTATCTAACAGCCTTCGTTAGTACTACGGATGACAAGCTGTTAAAAGCTATTTTAATGTGCTGACATGAAATCTAAAGAGATTTCATTATCTATTAAATACCAGCGCATACAAATTACATTCAACTAACAAGCTTAATAGATGCGTGTTGTGTCTTTGAATATTTAATATTGGTTATTAATAGTTAGTCGCATGATTCTAAAAATAACGTTTATTCTGCCCCAGGGTAAAAGCATTCCTTACAAATGAAGTTCTGGATTTATATTGATAGTAAATTGCTGCTGGTACTAGACTTTCCCATCTCGACCAAATAGATCATATACTGGCTGACGGAGGAGTCAAGAGTCTCCGAAACCGGCGTGTATGCATGAAGAGAATGATGAATGTAAACGAAGCGCGTC
>DWDX01000147.1:0-36064 GCA_018245675.1 Agara michaeli | reverse complement strand
AATTAGAAAAATCCAACAGTACCCAACCCGGGATTTGAACCCAGGACTTCCCGATCGGCAGTCGCGCTAGCAACCGCTCGACCAACGAGGCAGTCAAAAAAGTCAAGAAAGATAGTGTAATATATCGTCACATAATCACTGATTGATTATTATTTTTATTATTCTATACATAACATAATGTAGGGTAGAAATGCAGGGTTTTTTTTCTATTATCCCGTTTCAATGTTGTCGCAGCACACTTAATAATTTTATTTTAGTAGCGATCGCGTTCAACCGCTTAATACATCATTTGTTCCTTGTAAATTCGTTTACATTCATATCATGGTAGTTTATATTCTACACATAGACTGACGTCCGATCTTTCTAGAATATTCAAAGTCAAACGGACAAATCAAGCTTTGAAACCGATCATCAATAATAATAATAATTTAGGACATTTATTGGTGATTACTCGTAAGTCGTAAGTAAAACAATGATAACGAAATTATACATAAAGAAGAACTACATATTAGAAAGTATTACCGGTCTATATTATCGTTAGCCGTAATAACCACAGTATTCTATCAATTTGACTGTTATATTACGGTTATCCTACTATAACAATTGAACATTAGTTGGCACAATGTATACTCAAATAAAGGTATCGACGGGTGGCACGCATATCCATTTGCTATATGTGCAACATAAAACAGTACGTCAATGTTGAATGAACCAACAAACTATCCCTATGTCGCTTGATTTGGTTATTGTCGACAATGAGATTACACCGCTGAACGAACGACTTCGCTAACGAGGTTATTCGGCAAAACGAGTCACCACTCAAACAAAATGTTGTTCGCTTGTTGACTTTTCACTTGTAAAAGTACATTAGATAAAATACGTATTATATTCTTTTAAATATTTGGCAGCAGTCTTTTTCCGTCCCACTGCTTCACGTGTCTGCAATTTCGGAAGGTCGCAAATATATTCATTTACCACACATATATAAATAAGTTTATCTACCACATTGAAAAAATTCTTATTCTAAAACACACAATATTTTTAAAGGTATTACATTGATAAATTCCGAGATGACTATTCTACGAACGAACCGCTATAATCCTCTAATTACGCGAAGAAATAGAAAATTGTAAGTTGTATAAGGCTTAAGCACACGTAGCTTGGTTTTAACTTTGAACATTTTTATAAATCATTTTGTAAGAAATAAAGTTGTAATATGTTCGGAATCAATCGATAAGAATTTCCCATTTTGGTAATGTAAGCAGGTGGGCTATATCAACGGGGTGTTGGCTTCTCCATTATCGGAGAAGGTGAAACTGCTGATTGACTTAGCCCAGTTAGCTTTAACTGAAGGTTGATTTTAATTATTTGTTTATGGAATGCTTTTTAAGTTGTCATTTATTTGTTGTGGCTCTTAGTCTTGTATTTTAGTATATGGACATAAGGTCTCATACATAAGTATATACTTATAAGGATTCCTTCGGTCAGAGGCAAATAGAAATATACTGATATTAGTAGAAGAGAATCTCTGTATGTTTTATATCCATAAAGAATATCCATTTAAGGGCTCTGTAATAAATAAATGACAAAGCGTTGTAGTAACATATTATGTAGTTATACGAGTATGTAGCTACAATTGAATGAATGTTTTTTGCAACACGGACTTTTTTTGTGAAAATTCGTCACAAGCGATCACCTACTAAAAAGCTGATCGCACCCGCCGTTGCTTTAACTTAACAGGTATAGGCTACATACTTATAATCCAAAATAATACCACAACACCAATAAACATATAAATCATATTGGTTTCAGTCAATCATATTTCAGATTTAACAGTCATGTGTTTATTTAATTGACAAAAAATCTGGAACGATTCTCTATATTTTAATGGGACTAATGAACATTTTGATAGCATTCCATGAAGCTATGTATTCACGAAAATGGAAGTTGTGTGTCCGCAACATTAGCTAATTATCTTTATATTATGTATATAAAACAACGAAAGCTGATGAAAAAAATTGCAAAAATCCCGTCCAACATCATGTAACAAGATCGTGCTGAACACGCATGGGTGCGCTCGCCTCTACTCTGACGTTTTTCAAACCACAATAATTAGGTGAAATATATATTTTTCGCCTTTATTTAATTTAAAAAAATCCACATTCCGAAAACATTCGGCTGTAATCCATAGTACCGTGTTTCGAAAACTCAAACGGAATGCAAATAGTGATGAGTACTTTACGAATTCGACTGGCAACATTTGAATAATAATTTGGGTTCAATTTTTAAATAGCTTACTTTTAGCTTGAACATACGTGTCATCCGTATATCTTGTAATTACACGGACGGGAAAGAAATAACTTGAACTTAAATAAACACAAAGAGCAAGCCTTTGAGTTCCCAAGTCCACATTGGTGAAGGTTACATGGAGATTACGTAGGATTACTTTGGGGCATGTAGAGCGGAGCTTTCAACAGTGGTCTAATTTATATTCATAGTTCCAGTTTGTACTGCTTTATAATATATGCAAAAAAAAATAACATTACACAATTTACAAAATTCGAGATTAAAAATAGAAACATTCTTATGCGTTTGCTGATAATCAATATAGTATTAAAAAAAAAATTACGTGCTGCTATTTGTAAACTATTAGGTACGTACTCGCAACGGTCATTGACCTTATTTCGATGTTTGTGCTCAAAACTATTCGTACATATCATCATCTAGTGCACTGAAAGATAAAAATATTTGGAATGTGGAAAATTTATCAATAGAACTTATCATATTATAGATCTGAAACAATAAACCATAGTGAAATGCATGTAATTTTTAATGGCATCATAAATTGATGACAATTGTGTTGCCGCTGTTTCAAATGTCTGGTGTTGCAGAAGTTACAAGAAAATATTTGTAAAGTAGACCTCTATATTACCACCTGCTCTCTCCTACATGGTAAGCCTTCAATGAAGAAGGCAGTTGTAAAGCATATTTAAACCTGTAAATGAAATTGATATCCAAGAGAGAATAACACACAATGAAAACCAGATAATTGAGTCGAATTTGAAATATTTGCATGGTTTATAAAGTTTTAAAAGTAAAAACACCAGTACAAAAGGTTTTTGTGTTTGATTTCTTCCAGAGTAGGTCCTCAACTACTTCAATCATATTCCAAACATTTATTTGCATTTTACAGAAGTTTATCGCTGTCGACTCTACTCGTGCTTGTTACATAATACACTGTTAAGTGGTCGATTTGTTGTAAAATATGTAAATAATAAACATAATATCCTTACTTTGATGTTAACCTCCCCTATATGGCTATACCACATATCACGTTTTATCAAATTTATCATTATTAAAGTCAGAAGTGCGAAATTTGGGATGTAAAAATAGTTGGGGAGAAAATTAATGTGTCATGTTTGTGTTAACTAGTCTTGGGTAACAAAGCTACAAAGAGTTGTATTCCAGCCATACGAAATCGCAGGACGTACCTGATATTTTAAATTCCACTTTTCCCCTGCCGCACAGGGACTTCTTACGTACGTATACCATTGAAAATATTGCTTTTTAACTGCATACTCAAGCAAATTGCCTCGATAAGGCAAACCTAACACATGTATGCATTAAAATCCTATTACAGGAACGTCTCAGCATCAACAGATGCCAATGAATAAACAACAAACCATAAAGCGAGCTTCAACCGACCGCAATAAACAAAGATATTAACGCTCGCTTATAAATAGTCTGCTTCCTTTATTTGCTTCCAGTACGCGTTGTATTTTACAGCTGACGTGCAATCCAGTTCCGCGTGAAACTGTTCTCAAATATACTATTTATGTAAGCTATTTAGCAACGCTGCAAATGCTATTGTCTTAGTGCAAGAAACTCATTTTCAAAGGAAATCACAGAAAACATACCTTTTATACAGGAAACATAAAAACAAATAAGCTTACAAAATATTATCAATGAACAATTGTTTATTTAACACGCTTTATATATCTCGCCAGGTCTCTAACGGGGTAGGTAGAAAGCACCGAGTTCCAAATATCTCTACCATTGCAAACGTGCTTTTTCTACGTTCATCATCTGGCGCAATGTATAATAATGATAATTTATAAATCACGTATTTAATTCAATCAGTTTCTTATTCTCTAGATTGGCAACAACATGCAAATCATACCACAAGCCCGAATTGCTGGAGGGTACTTAAAATAAAATTCGAGTAACGGTTGTCTGCGCGAGAACTAGAAGATACTCAGCAGACACTATAGCTCAACGTAGCTTAACCAACCTAGCCTATTGTATTCGATATTTCATGGCTGCCAAGCATGCAAAAGTAGTTATTTTTAGATATTCTATTCTTCATTGTTAATACAATGTTAATGTTTGTTAGATTCGGTCACGATAACTTTACAGTACACATCGCCCTAGCTATTTATCTGACAATCGCGCAAGTACCGACCCGCGGTTGTTCATAATTAAAGACTTTCCTCATTCGTTCCTTTACAAAAGACCGTAAAATTAAACCTGCATATACGTACACGTCCTCCATTTTTACACGATACGTGCCCGACGTCATAAATTAGGTCTACAAAAAGGGAACATTATGAGGCAGGACGCCAAAGATCCACAATTTCTTTTATTATTCCCCATCTCTGTACATCACCAAAAATGCTATCAATACGGCAACAAAAATTGTTTTCTATTTCAAAGACATTTTCTTGAATTTCATTGTTTGAAACTGTGTATTAATTGATATCAATTTTCACTCGGTATTAATTACCTCAATCGACGTTACAATTTGACAGTTATGAAATATATTACAATTTGTATAAAATGTTACAATACGTGGAACGATCCCGTTATGTCTAGGATTTTTCGTTGGGAATTTATATTAAAAAATTATACATGCATTTGTCGTAAGTAAAAATAAAAACAAATTAGTATGAACCACATTTAAAAGAATTTAATAAAGAGATAACGACATTATGTTATTTGAGGAGGCCTCATTAAATTTTTCACAGGGTAATCTGATGGTCCTTAAGAAAAATGTAGATTTATTAGTGGACCGCGCCTGCGGATATTACTAAGGAGACATTTAGATCATTCCTTGTAAATACGCGAGGAAAATTTTATATTTTATTTGGGATGAGTTTATGAAAATAATTAGAATAACTTATCCCTTAATATAATAAGGTCGCCTCCTAATTAATAACCCAATAAATTCAGTTTCGGAAAGATTTATGTGAATATTTGTTTCATAGAATAAAATTATAATATGTATTATACGGCTTTTTATTAACGCTAAACAAACAAATACTCGTATTAATATAATAGAAGAGTTGAAATAGTAGTTCTATCTCCCTTTGAATACAAGCAAGCACCTTCAACATCACAATAGTTTGAACAACGTGGTAAAGTGTGGCGTTAACAATCTTACTATGAGAGGAGACGTATGTCCACAACAATATGACTAAAAACTTCTTACACAACGTTGAATAAGAAAGATTCAAATTTCGCTTTTAAAGCTTATGAAATAGACCCGACGACACATATTTGATTTACTAAAACTTCAATTTTGCGCACCATATGATGAGGTCTGTAATTTAACAGAAACCGCAGCAGCCACGTCTCATATCCATTTGCTACTTCTGTAACATGAAATATTACTATATAAAAACTAAGACTGGTCAATACCCGTTATAATGCGGCTCTATTCTTGTCCAAATCCGGTTATAATTTCGTTTTGTACACACGATTTTTTTCCCAATACAGCTCTTTATAAAATAAGAGAAACATTATTTTGGTATCAGAAATAATAAAGGTATTAATATAACAACCTGAGGGGATGTGCTATGAATAGACTAAAGAAAACCTGGGGATTTTTTTCTCTGTCAAAAGATATATACTCGTAATAACGAACTCTAAAAATTTATTATTGTGTTAATTTTTCTTATCTTACGATAGCATTTTCTTTTCAAGACATTGTTGGGAGATATTTATTTTTGTATCCTTTGTTAATCATTGTTTTATTAATTAATAATCTTTTAGAAGTAGTCATTTATAAAAATATCTATTTGAACGTTGCAAATGTTAGATTTAGATCTGTACCTAATTTAAAATCAAATTCACCACAGTGGATGGTTGCTTTGAGCATATGCCATATTTGGTATGTTGACAGAGTTGATCTATAAGAATTCCTTAAAAATGCGGATTAGTTTTAAGAGCAAAATAAACCATACCTACGCGTCACCGTAAAAAGGAAATTTTGATGTCGCGAAAGTAATGGACTGCACGACAATTTATGTACTCGTGCAATAAAATATCTTCTCACGTAGACGCCGCTTGCCAATAACGTTCATGTATAAACTGTCACATCGCTTTATAAAATGAGAGTACAGTAAAATGACATAAAAGTTTTATACATATATGCCTTTTTAGCGACCAACACGAAACCGAAAACCAACTGTCGCGCTGCCCGAGTGCTTATTCTTGTATAAAATTCGGCGCTAAATCGCAAATGGGATTTTAAGCCCTTTAATTGAACCAAAGAACTTTACGTCTAATCAAGTTTTTTTTATTGTTCCATTGCTGGACACAGGTCTTCTCTAACAGTGAGACCTCACACTTCTCAGAAACATTATACATTTTTATAACATCTCTAAAGTGTGCAGGTTTCCTCACGATGTTTTTCGTCACGTTTAGCGAGTGAAATTTAAATTTTAAGTTGTAAAACGCACGCAACAAAATAGAGGAGCGTGCCAGGATTTGAACCACACCCGCGGAGTGAGAGGCTAAATTTGAAACCACTAAGCTATCACTGTTTACTACTTCATGGACATTCGGTTGTTAAAGTAATCTTACACATTTAAGAAAGGTTAAATGAACGAATATTATCACCCTATTATAACACCAACGCTGCACTCCAACTTAAAGTGCGTTGCAACAAAGTTAATACACTTATTACCAACACTGGTAATAAACGTATTCACCTATTGACCGTCGAGAACACAATACCCGAGCTCGGTTGATATTCCAACTAAGTAAACCTGGTAAAGGTTTACTCCTCCCTATTATTTAAAATGAAACGAACTTTTAGTAAAATTCGATTGAAGTTATGCGAACAGCCTCATAAGAAATGATTTATATTTATTTTTTATTTAACTGTCGAAATTAAAGGACAAAATAAGACATCATATGTATACGCGTTCAGACATAACCACAAAGCAAGTACCCACATTTATTATGTTGGGAGTGCAGATAAGTAAAGTAATGTATGTCACCTTATACATTGAATAGTTACTTTTATATAATGTTAAAAAAATGCGTTAGACATTTAGCGACATACAAAGAAAATAGGTGGTCTGTACTCTATACACTTTATTGTATACTAAAATGTTGACGATGGTTATATTTTTATTACGTAACCTAAAATAAAAACTCGATAAAAATCGCTCTACTTGACGTTTACAAATAAAATGTAACCTTATCGCGAAATTGTCGCCGGATAAACTAGAAAAAGAAAAAAAGCTCGTTTTAATAAGCTGCAAACAAAGTTTTTGAATTAAAATCTCTTCGTATAAGAAACGCCAGTTAATTCCTAAGATTATGAAGAAGGTAGACGGAAAAACTTTGCAGTCGCCACCGTCTCCACCTTTCAGTTCTTGAACTTACGTTATCACGCAAAACGTATATGTGTACGTTAGTATTATTACATTGTTTAGTGTTTCTTAAGCCTTTGTGAACAGAATTTTAGTTTAAAATAGACACTTTAACATTTGTACGTTATAAAAACGAATAAACTGTTATTTTATTGACTTATTTAACACGTTTTGTACATCATGAGACTTGTTATTTTATTGTAAGTCTCTTTCGCTCGAGACATCCATGGCCCAGGCAAATGGAAAAGGATATTGCTAAAGCTAAAGGATAGCGCAATACTTTGTAGTTCATTATAACAATAATATTATTACACGTTGGATACAATCAGTATTATATCTACAGTAGGTATGTCTAAAAGATAACCGTTAGCCAGTTATTTCATTTAAATACAAGAAACGAGAAAGTTAATATCATACACACGTTACATACCATTTTCTACAATCAAAAGATATAAAAGATAAGAGCCAGATAACTAAAATTGTATGATAGCCCAAATATAGGTAATGTAATAAAGCAGTAGGGTTTCAGGAATTTATCGCCACATTTACAAAAACCATAATATTACGAACAAAATACGCCCGCAGTAGATAAAAACGATCAAAGTGTCTTACATATACGGAGATTTTCAATTAAAGTTTAGTGTTAAGGATTTATCCGCGGACCGCTTATTCCACTCTCAAAATCCTATTTTTATATCCACAACACATAAATAGTACCCACTATGGACCTTTCTTATAAGCTTTTCTGTATATAGAGCTAAACATTTTGTAAGAATGAATTTTATCCTGTAGCTCAAAATGTAAAATATATATTTTCTGACCAAATTATCCAATTGCTAATATGATATTTTTCTATATGACACTAATTCATAATTGTAATCTAGGTTTTAGTAAAATTTTGTGTTATTTAAAAAGTAATGTGAAAAGTAGTTGCTTATTGGCAACCCCCCGCGAGCTGGTGCAAGTGTGATTATCCTAAATTTTTTATCATAATTATTTGCTATCTAATTAATAAATATTCGTAATCAAAACTCACAAACTAAGGCTAGTGCAATAAATATTGATCAACTAATAATATGTTGAACTTTACTTAACTGACTTTAGCAGTTGAAACATAATAAGAAACAGCTGTAATTCGTTTCGAAGAAGCGCGAGAGAAATACCTATTTCAACATCAGTATTCGATTGAATCGTCGCGCCGCCATGACAGGAAAGCCTCTGGCTTTATATTTTATCAAAGTGGAAATAATTTTCCTTTTAAAAAACAAAACGAAAACGGAATGCTGGTGAAACTGCTTAGAAATTGAAGCGATTAGAAGAAACACGGCAGTAATTGATTGTTCCGAATAGAATTCTTTATTTTATAAATGTTTTGTACCTTCAATTTTTAAGGTTCCATTATTCATTTCTGATACCTTATCTGCTGGCTTTCGTTGTTAACTTTAAACTGTAACTGAATTATCATAATTTGCTGTATTTATTAGAAATTCACATAACTTTAAATCGATAAATATTGATTGAATATAACTTAAAGATTGAGGAAGTCAGATCCATTTTTAAATAATTAATTAACACAGTATTTGAGTATAATAACTTATGTACTACAATCGACATATTTTTTGTGAAACCTTGTTCGTGGTTTTTCGTTTTAATTATTTCTATATACGCTCAATCAATCACGTTTATAAATTACATCTAACATGGAAACATGTCAAAACCGACCCAATATTGTTTGTATTTCGTTTTCATATGCTTTCATAACACAATGGATACGTCGATATTTATAAATGGCTCGAAATCAATTGATGAATCGTAATGGTCATTTGGCCTATTTTTAGCGGGTATTATACAAAAATTGTGTCGTTAGAATTGGGGGAGTTTTCCTTCCAATATTTGCATTCAATTTTGGGCAGGTCAATTCTATCGCGCTTCATTAAACATTTCAAAGTTTAAGAGAACACTTATTAACCAAGACTAGATTGTCTAGAGATATAAAGATATAGTAACCATTTCTCTGTTATCTGAAGAGACCTTTGCTAGTCTTCACTCGCTTCTTTTACGGTGCACTCGTATAATATCGTAAACTTTCAGACACTGAACTTTAATCCAGTACTGCTTAAGATATTTGTTATGTATGTATTTATATTTGTTAGCATGTTATAAGGACAGTTCCACGAAAACATATTATTGAACATATTTTATAAGCTGTTTTTCTTTTTAGTCGTACATTTATATTGTACTTTAAAATATGAAGACATTAAAGAAACAAAATATGAATAATCAAAGAATATAATATCTGTTAAGAAATCAACGAACATCTGTGGACTGAGCAAATTGTAGGCGCCTCTCAGATGTCCGATATAAATCATTCCTTTGCAACACTCGCTCAGATGGTTCAATTTATATGGAGGGTGAATGCCGCTTAATTGCCGATCCGAGCCGCTGCCAAATTTTGCGAGATGTAGACTGCGACTAACTAAATCGTCATTTTGATATTAAAACATTAAGAGGTAATTTTTTCTTTAACCCCTATTAAATCTGTACTAGTCAGTAATTCATTTTCTGTTTATGATTTATAAAATCTTTTAACTAGGTACTCCCTCAGATGTTTGTTAAAATCTTTTCATACAAGGAAAATTGTAGTGGTTTAGTTTACACGATAGTCGAATCCCACTCTAACGGCTAATATAATAAATTTTACCATAAATAATACGACGTTTTCAATTGGTAGTCGATCTAACTGAAATATACCTCAATTTGAAATGTAATATATTTCTTTTCAACATTTTTGATTTTATTTTTTGCTTAACAATGACTGACCGCAAGCCGGAGGGTCAGGCTTTGATTCCCATCCACGGCAAATATGACCACAAATGTTTGTTCTGTCTGGGTCTAATGAAAATTTATGTTTCCAGCCCCATCTGTTAACGGATATCTCTTTGCAGTTTCTGACATCCTTTTTAGTTTCAATTCAATATCATGTAAAATAAAAATATTACGTCAAATATCTATCAAATCATCATGCGAAAATTGATGACATGTCCTATTTCTGCTGTTAATATTTAAAAAGTACCTACATATCACACGGTCATGTCACATATATAATTACATACATTTGTAGTTTAAAAATTCTTGAACCAAATAAAACGTTAATTGTAACAATACTAATTAGCTACGATTTTTACTGATTAGCTGGATCGTGTAAAACTAAAACATAAGTTTAGTGTAACTATCATTTTGTACTCGCTATTCTGCCAGTCAACCCATTTGTCATCTATGTATATGTGGAAATATCATATAAAGGCATAAAAATCATGTTATGATAATTTTTCGGGCGATTTCTGGTATAATTTGTTAAAGTGGAACATAACGATCGTAACGTCTTGGTCCCTACAGAGTCCATACAAAAAATGTTAGCTGTCATAAATTATTGCCCTTAATATGTCACGTTCTACTAGAGTGGAACTCCCTTTAGTTGCGAAATATGTCTTCCGTTTTCCTTGTTTCTACGTTTTCGTGTTTTTAATTATAACAATCCTTCGTGCACACATTTATTTATTTATCCATTTACACTTCATAGTAAACCAGGAGATTACAAAGGGCGAACTCAATGCATCATGCCATTCAACCAGTTATCCCTTAGGGAATGGTTAAGGTTGCGGTAGGCACTACAACAAATTATCGTACACTAGTATATAGTTTTATATAAACTGAACAATATTTTTATGTTCTCCTTTTAACAAATAGTGTTATTACAATAAACTGCCTTAAAAAATCTATCCGTCTGTATTAATGTATTCGTAGGAAGGAAAACAACAAAACATGAATTGAAAAAAAATTAAAAACAAATTTACCTGTTCAAATAAGTATTTTTTACCTGTTTAAGTAAATGTGTAAGTATTTTTAGGCTTCATTATAAAGTTGTTTTAAATATCAAATGATAACCTTATATCAATAACGTAGGTAGTTTTATTAAACGGCCAAATACGATTTCACACTATTTCAATCAATTTTTTAGTTTTCACTGATGAAAAACCACAAAAAACATCGTTTTTCGCTATCGCGGAGTTTTGAAATTGAAAAGCCATCTCCATTATCTCTGGCCGATTAATTCTCTTGTGAATATATGTATACAGAATATTGAGGTTCAACATTTCGTATATTTTTTGCTAGCTACAAGTTGTACATACATATACACACTACCGTTTAAATATTTAATATTCTATTCGCAATAACAAACAACCTTCAACTTTTTATACTCACATTTTCGGATAAACATTAATTAGAGTTACATATTTATGAACATCTATTAAATCTTATCTTAAAATATTATATTAAAAATATGTTCTATAATGGACTCATAGAGAATTCGTTAAAATACTTTCGATCGTAATATTGCACTGTCGACCTGTCTTCGCTCCGACGCGGGTGGACTCATTAAAACAGTTGTAATTAAGGCTCTTAAATTTATGACCGGTATAATTACTATATTCATTGATACCGTTATACGCTTTCTTTATGTCATCAATTAGGTCAAATAGGAAAAAAAAAAAAAAAAAATTTCTTTGTCAAATCCAATTGCCGTTTCGCTTACGCTGAACGTGAGTAAATTCACGTGCCACTTCTAAGAAAATAATTATTTATTAGGACTAAACTAAATTCATCATGACCAAATCCCCACACTGAAAGCCAACGAACCGTCAGTACATTTGCTTCGTTTTTAGTAACAGATGATAATTCAAAAATCTGGTTACCTATTTCCTTTTATATTCTAAGTCTTAGAATGATTATTATTAATTTGATTATATTAGAATCTAAGATAATCAAATCAATCGATAAAATAATAAACTGTATTTGTTTGTCCTTCATTCATGTCGAAACAGAGCAATGGATTTACGTCAATTTTGGTATGGAGATATTTAAGGGGCTGGAAAGTGACAAAGGCTTTTTTCTTAAAAGTATCTCATTTCGACGAAGTACACGCTCAATTTGAATTTCGTCCTCGGCAGGATTGCACCCAGGAACTCCCTCTATTTCGTGTGTTATTTGCATCATTAGTGATCACGTTCATTATATATATTGTTAACGTCAAATAAAGCGCAATCAACATATTATTGTCTCAACGACACGATACCCACCAAACGAGCACGTCATAGGAATGAAGTTGCTGGCCGGACTAGGTTTCGCCGACCTAACCGAGTATGTAGATATATAATTTTAAAGTACTACCTGATATTTGTATTAGAACGAGCACCTACAGGCTTAATATCTCTGCTGACGTTACCTGTCGAACTGGAGGGCGTCAATACCGATACCGTTACTTAATGGCGAAAATAGGCAATGACAGACATTAGGCTTATTACCGAAGCTTTTCATGAAATACGAAATACGAAATTTCAGTTTCCTCTGGTACTACATACAATATTAAATATAAGCCCAGGTGTCTACTTATCATTTAATAGCGAATGGATATATACGTACTGCCTTAAATTAACTTGCATTAAACAAAAACTATAGGTATATAACTATAGATTTGTTTCAGCAATTTTGTGTTCAACTTCAACGATGAATTTTGCTGTAATGAAAAACAATCTCTTAGGTGTGTGAAGTGTATCAAGCCACCAGACCATCGGATCCTAATGAATACTCACCAACTAATTCTTATCAATACCTATTAATAACTGAGTCCACACTAACAATCCTATTCCTAAATCCCTATTAGAAGTTGGCTATACGAGTAGATGTCTGTGAGCAACAGCGGCCGCTTGTGACTGCTGCCTGCTTCCTAGTTGCTCTCTTCAATAAAAAAAATAAAATAAAAAGTTAACACAAACTTTTGTTAACTTTGCTATTGTTCCAATGTTTTCCCACCCTAAAAAAATAACATTATTCTTAACAGGTAGACATGCTACTAATCTTAACAGATTACTGAATAAACGGTCAATTAATCTGTAAATACTTAGCATTGATACTCAAACGATCAGTGTGAGACATAAAGATAAATAGAGACAAATTGTCGAACAAGTTTATGATAATCCCGTAAAGGGTCGACTGAGATAAAGTCCTCGGGGATTACAGTGTAGGAACTCGGCTTAGAGTGGACACTCTTGACGCTATCTGCCGCAATATTCCGCGGATTATTGCCGGATTACCATTAGTGGCAAGCACGTACATCCAAACAATTAATAATTCTCAACATTGATACTACACATGCACTTCTGAATTAGGATTTGCATGTATGTATTCAAATTTTAAGCTATAAAATGTACGTAACTTTGAAAACCCAGAGGTGCGTGCCGGGATTTAAAGTCAAAAGACCATCTATATCGGTCAACATCGTAAGGAAACCTACAAACCTTAGAGATGTCCTAAAGTACAAAATATTTTCTGAGTTATGTGAAGTCTGCCAAACCTCAGTTAACGAACTTGGTAGAATAGGGCCTTACACCCTTCTCACTATTGGAGAAGACGTGAGTCCAGCACTGAAACAATAAAAGGGTTGAATATTTATGTGTGTAAATGATCATCTATATATCATGTAATAACGATTTCCATGGAAAACCTTTACATTTTGTACTTATCAAGTGTCACCTATTTACTGACCTGCAATCCACGATCCTTAGAACACCTAAAAATTACCTTTTTTTAAAAAAATCAAGTTTTTAGACTGTCGTACTTCCGTTGTTACGAAGCGAGCTACGTAAATTAATTAATTGTTTTCTCCCCTCCGTAATCAGATTATTGGAGATAATTCAAAAACTAATTACATTACTTCCGGGTGCTCGTGCCGGAGTAAATCAAACTTAATGAGAGCAGCACGACCATGTCCTATACAAACGAGAAAAGTTTCGCCTGAATCACTACCCCCATTGAAAAATAACTTTTAGGAAATGAAAACGAAAAACTGACATTCCGAGCTTTTTGGCTACAGAGTTAATTGGATCGCTTCTATTACTTTTAAATCGCTTTAATATCGTGTTGATTTTATTGCCCGTCGTGATAAATTTTCTGTGTAATTTTTATTCATTATTTGATCGTATTCTATGCAGCTTCTATTACTATTGTTGGTAACATTTGGTATAATCTTTTTTGTAGGACCATTTGCAAAACATAAATCTACCTTTAAGGTTAATGTTTACAACCAATATGGTAATTTGTACAACATTTGGAGTGGAATTTATGTCTATTTTCATTATGTAATGTACCATTAAAAATCAAAACTCAATTTAACATTACTAACATGGAAAGAAAATATTACAGAATTCCTCATTAAAAATCATAGCAAACTAGAACGCATACAATTTTTTGCCCACTCAAACATAAACAGCTCACACAAAGTCGCTCGTTACTCTGCAAACAGTTTTACGAACGTTACTACAATAAATCAAGCAACAGCACCCGTCAGCTCTACTTATTAGCTACTAGTGATGTGTAGAGTAGAATGATTCGAATTCGTGTGTATTGAAAATATATAAAACTTTTACAATTGCAGAAACACAATTTTAGTTCAAATATTAATCGATTAAACGTGATTCTCGACTAAAATTTTAGCCAGTGCTATCGCAGCGAAGGTCACGAGACAATTTGATGGCATACTATAGTGAAATTCCTATGAAAATATTGTTACTATTATTAATTTTTATACTTGTAAAATATCAATGGTGAAACTTCGTAAATCTACTTAATCTAACACTATTGAAATAATGTATAATGTTATTAAATCCTTCTCGTAAACGATGCAATTGATTACTATTATGAATTATTAACATATTAACGAATACGTCTTTAATCGGCCCAGATATTGATTGAAGTGTATTAAAAGTACTTGTATATACTACCCTGTTAATTGTGAAACGTCAGTTCTATGCGAAATATATGATACAGACATTTTTATTCGATATGGTTTTAGCTATAATTTACTTCCTGCAACTACCCATCTCTATTAGGAACGTCTGGGAAAGGTTTTTGTTCGTTACGACTTACGGAGTGGCAGCAAGTTGAGTCTGACATGAACTTCACGGTTCCGGACTAAATGCTCTGGAGACATTCCTTTAAATCTAGTTGAAGCTTTTTCTTTGTCTCTGAACAAGAGAGATGTTTCCAACTATCTTAGAATAAAGAAGTTTATGTAAATGACGTAATTAATGATGAATTTTGCCGCTGTATTTGTATTCAGTTGTCTTTTGTTTATTTGGTGTCAGAATCACAAACAGGTATATGAAATCTTACAGTATCTGTAGACGGATTCAAGCACGAGTCAAAGTGGTGGCAATTTTTGGCCAAATAGCTGAACATAGTTTTCTCACTACATCTGAAAAAACCGATGAATCACTTCACCACCTTACTTCGATCGTATTTTGAATTACCTTTAAAATTTAAAGTGGTAGTAATATGCCACTCTGTGAATCCAGGGTAACTTGGCTGCAACCTTCAGTTCGCACTGCCACGCACGGATGTGTTTCACCACGGCTTGGGATGTGTTTCACCACGCTGCTCCAGCGCAGGCTGATGTTCGATAAGAGTTAGTAGCCAAACCATCCGCCGAATGCTTTTATACTACTTGTAAGACCTCCAACGAGGTTTAACGTCTGTTACTTGGCGATAACGATCGGCACCGACAGCCGACGGCGAAAACATGGCACTTCCGAAGCACGAAGACGCTCATAAAAGTTTGACACTAACGGCCACCCACCTAAGTACCAACCGCGCTTGGTGTCGCTTAAATTTGCACATCCAACATTGATTTGAAATATACGGGCCAATATTTTCATTCGATAAAAATATGTATTATACGGATTTCAAAATTACGATTTCCTTTATTATTGTATAATAGTTGAAATTATTAGCAATAAAAAATCAGACCGCAATCATATTTTGATCTAAGCACATCGCGGCAAAATTTTAATTTCAGAAGCCATTATCATATTACAAGAACATTATTCCAATTCCTGGAACCAAAAGCCGAGATTTGATTACACAGCGCTGGATGCTGGGAAACAGGAATATCTCCAGCCACAATCCGCTTCACGGCTTTATGGTTATGAGAGACTCATATTCAATTTTGGGTCAGATAAGATAATACGAAATTATTGCCCTAATAGACGCCTGATCTAGAAATACATTATAAGGAACTGACATGCATCATGTATCAATATGATTTAATATGGATGTTTACCAACAAATAAACCAATTGTTTTAACAATAATTGCTTCACAATAAAAGGGACTGGTAACCCTTTATATAACAAACATACTTATTCTGTGTTTTCTTTACCAGATATTTAGGTTCAAATCTGTGTCTCTATTATCAGATTATGTATATTTTTTAAGCCTTCATGACTTTCAACTATAACATAATAAGAAGTATTTTATCTCACAAGAAACAAAAGCGGACGAGCATGAAACAACTTGAATAGACCCAATTTGTTCCATATCTATACTTAGTTGAGATCTTGAACTTCTACTTTTTATAGCAAATATCGTTACAATTCAACAGAAGTTAGTTACGTCAATGACACATAAGTAAGTTTCGATATATTCGATACATTTTCCGAAGTTTAAACATGCAAATATGACTTCAGAGTTTTGACTTCAGTGTAAACTTATTGTACGTCTCTACTCAAGCGTGACAATAGATATATAATGCAATATGCAATTTTCAGGGGCTGTAACTTACTTTAAGAACCAACTTTCTATAAGGAGCCGAACGGGTGTAACGCAGTTTGTCGATTTTATAGGCGCGAGGCTATTCTGTCGCAGACATATCGCCCGCCGCGACGCCATTTTGTTATAGGCTATTTATTTTTTATCGTCGTCCATTAATATAACGCGCGGAGTGAGAAGCAAATCATAATAAATGCAATAAGAAGGATAATGTAATAGTACTTTTTTTATAAAATACAATTTGTGTGTTCTCGCAAAAACTAACAAAAGGATTTAGGTATGGATCTGTGACCGTGCTCAAGAACTTTAAAAGTGTAAACAGATGTATGTGCGCTGCAAATACCAATTTATGCCCACTGGCCTGTAAGTAAGTTTGCTACCACAATATCATAAAAAACAACACAACAAAAGACTTATTTGCATGTTATCCGTAATCGTGTTGATCAGTTCCGTCCTAAGACAAACTAAGAAAAAAAAACGTAACATCACGCCTGTAAAACTAAATATGAACAAATAACTCTGTGTTATTGAAAACGCAAATTCTAAACACGATTTATCAACCGTGATACATCAAAGATTAAGACAATTAAACAGATGATTATTTAAACGAGAAAATTTCATGCAAATGTGTACCCTGGCGACCGAATGCAAGCGATTATTACCTTTAGTCCGGGTTCAATTCAATGAATCCTATAAACGTGTGTATAAATTTGCGTTAATTCATGTCTTGCGTCCAGCTATCGAGCCGCGAGACCAACGAGCGGCGGCGAATTCTGTTTTCTCTTTTACACTCGTGTTCTAGGAAGATGGATGCCAGAAGATGGAATGAAAATGAATGTATGCAAGTACGAAAACAATGGTTTACTCATATGTTATTCATTTATTCCTATCGTTTTCGTAAGTTTACCTTAATAAGACTAAAAAGTATATTATTTGATTCTGAAAAAAATTATTTTTAATAATTCGTAAAATTTTACCCCTAAAATATATTGAATTCGCAGATGTCCGGACTGCTATTGAGGAATGGCTTTCGATTCCTAATTTACGGCGCTTTCAAATGGATCACTATTTCGCTGAGATCGCGGCATGAAGTTCATATTTCATCATTCACATAATTTTTATAACCAAATCAGAAACACATTCCAGTCATTTGAAAGAGAAATAATTGCTATGTAATATGTAATATCGTTTACCGCTGCATTTAGACCTCCAAAATTACTATTTTATCTCCTGTATAAATGAATACGATTAATTGGACACCGCCTTTTTTTTCCACCCTTTTTATTGGACCACTGTTGGACCGGGACTCCTTTTCACACCTCACACACCTCAGAAAATATTATATAGGCACTTTATAACATCTCTAAGGTGTGCAGGTTTCCTCACGATGTTTTCCTTCACCATTATAGCAAGTGATATTTAAATTTTCACTTATAAAAAGCACGTAACAAGTCAGACGTGCATGCCATGATCAAACCCAGACCCCTCGAGGTGGAAGGCTGGATTTCAAACCACTAGGTTATCACTGCATTTACACTACTACTACTACCTACGAGTTATAAATACTGTAAGACTTCATGGGAATATTACGAAGTGTTACTGTTTTTATAAAAGAATAAAAATATCTAAGTATCAGTATACGGTGTTGGAAACTATTTTCTCTTTCTAAGGCTATCCACTGCTACAACAGTTTTGTTCACAAACCCCTCGGGTTATATTAGGGATCGTCATTAAGGGCATTGTTAGCCGATATTTTGTACGGTTTTCAATACGAACTCCCAAATAATGGTGGTTAAATCTGAAATTTCAGTAAACTTTCGTGTGGGTCCGTATAATTTCGTTCCAATAGTATTTTAACGGGAATATATATTATTCAACGAGCTGTTCATCGAGAAATCACTTAAGTAAAATTTAAATTTAATTCAAAATAATAAATAGCGACATAATGTAAACTTTCAAATTTTCCAGCATATCACTGGTTATTGATTGAATAGTTAAATGTCTCTTAAAATGTAAACCGAAACTTTTCGTGAATCGATGTACAAGTAGATAGCAACACTAAGAACATTAAGAAAAAACCTTTAATCAAACCTACCTTCGCAAATAAACCATTTATCTACTAAAGTATGTGACACAAATAGAATATTTATATATGGTTAATGGGCCAAGGGATTCTGCTATTTTCGTAAATGATCACCAACCTTTTTATAGTTCCACTGTTCGACATGGGTCTCTTTTCACAATGAGAAAGGTTAAGGGTACAATCATAGTTTAGTACGTTCTTCAAGTGCGGGTACGCACGTAATTTCGTAAAAATAAATAAATACAGGCAAGGAATTCAAAACCTAGACCTACAAAGTTAAAGGACAAAATTTAACTCTCCCTAGCATAACAATATTTTCTATTGTTTTGCTTTACATTAGGTATTCTGTTAATTATCAAGAGAATAATTACGGATACTATATCTAGTCGGTCATTGCTATTTTACCGTAACATCCATTTATTGCTAGGCCAATGACTCGTTCCTCACCTTTACCAAGACAATACAATAGTCCCAAGACTACGCATCCGCTCTATTCAAGGATACCATTCCAACCCACAGTTTGCCGAGGCATGTGTACTGGGCTCCTCGATGAGCACGGCAAATCCAATTAAATTTGAGGCGTTTGATCTGTTGTTTCATCGGTACTTTCACCCAGCAGATCAAAGTGTGTTATTTTTTACGAGCACATTCCCACGATACATCTGTTCCAGTATTTTAGACGATAATATAAAAGAATGTAGCAAATCAACAAACAGCAACAGTCACCAACTGGTAGAATACGTCGAATAATTATACAAACCAGTAAATGAATAATTTTTTTTAATAACCAAGAACATTGATCTAAAATTTCAGGTGTCTAACTTCCAAACCGACTAACTTTCATATAATCTTTCTACCCCTATTTTACATTCTGAGGGGTGTTATTTTCAAAATTCCTTCCTTAGTGCTCACTTATGCTATTTTAAGAGCATATCTGCTAATTTTCCAGATTCTAGCTTCAGTGGTTCCGGCTGTGCGTTGATATATGGGACAATCAGTTAGTCCTTTCTATTTTATGTATACAGAAGAAAATTACTATAAGGTAGAAAGGCAGGTTATATTACTATTATATTTCTACGGGCGAAACCTATACATGTTCTTACCACCTAACGACGATAAATACAATTTGTATAATACTGTTTTGAATTCAATATAGCACGTATATATTTAACTAGCAAGAGTACTACTCTAATATTTAATGCTACTACTGCTGTAGTGCTTTACAGCTAGTTTCGATTTGAAAGGCTCGCTGAACTTACACAAGCATAAGACAAGCTTCAACTAACTTAACTTAGATAATAATTCTAGCTAGTCGATGATTTATGATGGATCGCTAATGACCGTGATCGAGTAATTAACATCAACTAGACTGCATAACCAGTTTAATGCTTCTATTAAGAAAAGAAATAATATTAGACGTATAACACAAGACCAAAATTTTTCTGAGGGCAAAGTTACAATTATAACAATGATAACGCTAGTGTATGTGCATTAAGTAGAACGAATTTATCTCCTAAATGAAAAACATTAGTAAGTACCATATTCTTAATTCCTCTAAAACTAACAAAATTGTTGATTTTCAAATATCATTGTATTAGCTCAACTCCGTGTTTAACATTTTTTTAAGTTGTCCAAGTTTGGAAAGGGTATAATTTGCAGTGAATTCAAAAACAGATTCCATTTACGTTGGAATATATCTGCTCGTCCTTCTATCTGTTACGTTTCGTATAATGCCGTTAAAATACCTAATTTGTTTACCTACACTTCAATTTTAATACTGATTTTACATAAGGAATACTATGAACATGAATAAAAAAGATATTTTACAGTTCAATTCACAGATACATTGGTAGATATAATTTAACTAATTGCCACAAATGCTAAATCGCCCTCGAAATTGTACCCGTCAAATCCATTCCTCGACTTTCAGATATTAACAAATGTACGGTCATTAGTTTACTACTCTACATAAATTCTGACCCTAATCTGACTGTAGGTACCCGACCTATAACAATCGTCTACAAAAATAAATGTCAAAGTTGTGCTCAAATTTAACCAGTGAAAGAAACTTACTACGTTCGTTAACGATGTAAGCCTCACTTAACTCCGACAAAGCTTAGTTGGACGGAGCGATTTGCTGAGACAGTGCTGTGGTAGCGGCGATCAGCTGTTCCCGGGATTGTCCAACTCACATAGAAAATACCTCGTCCGATCTGTTTACACGGTCAGCAGCTGACGTGCGCCAAATGGCATTATCATCTAATACGCTCTCCTTTGTACACCGAGCCTAATTGGACAACTCGCTCGACAATTATTCAAATATTTTTTTTTTAAGTCATTGAAACTTTGCATAATTCATAATCGCCAGCTTTTATTGGGTACGTTTTCCATAATACGCGTCATTCCCTACAAAATGTAGAATTTGTAATGGACCATTGCAGGAATGCGTGAGCCCTGAGTGTACTCAAATTATAATATTAAAAAAAAAGGGAAAATTTAAACGAGACTCGGAGTCGCGAATATAAACATCTATTGCTTATTATGTAAACGACCTACTTAATGTTTGAAAAGTAACCTGAATATAACAGTTGGAGCAATGAATACTTAAAGAATTCTGTGCACAAGTATGAATTGAAGTTTATAAATCGGGACTGGTTTTTAAATTTACACCGAAAAATCGAATGAAGCCCAACAAGTCTACCGAGAATACTCAAATTTTAATTGGAGGGCATTTTAAATGGCACTTAATTCAGGTTTGTCTGATTTAATAGCAGTTAAATTTAACAGGAGGTCTGTTGAAATCAAGATCTCGATATTTTTTCTCAATTAAGTAGATATTTTTTTATTCTCAAATATCGTATTTAAGTTATGAACAAATACTACAAATGCTTACATAGGAAAGTTTACCAATCTCTGAATATACATATTTTCTTAATGTCTATTAATATTATACATTAATACAAAACTTTAATTCGTAGCTTTTAAAAAATAAACTTTAAAAAAATGTCATCTGTACGAGTATATCGTTTGCTTACAAAGCCAAATTTGTAAGTATTGAATCGGCTTTTAAAAAAATGCTGGCTCTCAACCTTCCCCTTTGTAATATAATATACAACTACTAAACTACTTTCACTTTCACGTTTCATATGCATCTCCTTTGTTCGTAATGAAAACGAAAAGACCAGTACACGAGTATGTCAATATAACAAATCGTATAATCTTTTCTATAGCAGTAAGTAACAAGCGGTAACGGTCCACTCAATTGATCGCGGCCGAATTGCGATCCAGCTTGAGCCAATAAAGATCTGCCCCGATTGAATGGGATCAGTGCCCGAACGAAAAGTACCGTCGATTGCCACGGGAGGAACTCCACCGAATTATCCTTCTCGACGTCTTATTTAATACGTGTTTGTTGCATGCATTAATTAATTATTTACGCACCTCTTCAATATTAAATTCCAAGTCCCCCATTCCGTCGTAGGATCCAAATATGCGGTGTACTTCGGATAAAACGTGAACACTTCTAAATGGAAATTCCAAAGTTAGCTTCGTTAACAACCTAACTTTATTCATTAGCGTGTATTGTCTAACGAATTTATTCGTCAGGTCGAACATGGCCAAACATTTCGTGCTCCTTGAGACTTCACTAAATATTTTCGACGTATTTTGTTTATCTTAGAGACACAGTACAAAACTTTCGTCATATTTTAGCGAAGTTTCGAAGTTCACCGTCTGCTACTATGAATGCTTGATATCGATGTTATAAGCTGCTTCGTGATAGCTTTGGAAGTGTAAAATTGTTTACTTTAATTATATTGTAATTAATTTTATTTTAAATCTTAGTCTGTCATATCCAAGATAAATATATGCTAAATGGTCACATTTTAACCCAACCACCGGTCTGTCTACTATCACTACATAGTATAAAACAAAGTCGCTTCCCGCTGTCCCTGTGTATGCTTAGATCTTTAAAACTACGCAACGGATTTTGATGCAGTTTTTTTAATGGATAGAGTGATTCGAGAGGAAGATTTATATGTATAATAATATATGCGCAGGACGACGACGCGGGCAAAAACTAGTGAATAATATAATGAATAGTATTTGTTATATTTTTGAAATACATATACAAAAAAATATAGAAGCAATGATGCAAAACTTATAGAAGAAATTATGCATAAACTATGATTTAAAAAATTATATGAAGAAGCTAATCTAACTTCGCGAAAAGTAACGTACCTAAATAAATTAAGTATGTAGTATAATTAGTACCTTATATTTATACTAATACTCGTAGTTTTGGTTGTTTCACTTCGAAGAATTCCGAAAGAAATTTTATACACATCAAAGCTTCCTTCTAAATACTATGTACAATATTTAAACTGAGTAAAAATATGGGAAAAAGGAGTAAATGTCAACGCTTCCTACCTTTGACAGGTTGACAGTAATTCCCCTTATGTTTTTATTTCCTTTCTTTATTCATACTCTCAAAGTAGAACATGATTGAAGGATTTTCTCACTTACTTTCGTATACGAAACTATAACTGAATTACGAAATTAAGTACGCAAGGGTCAATTGAATTACAACGAATTAATAGACATGTATAAATAATATATATGAAACAGCGAAAGTTGAACCTTATCTATACTAATATTATAAAGAGGAAAGATTTGTGTCCGTGTATGTATGTAACGAATAGGCTCAAAAACTACTGGACCGATATCAAAAATTCTTTCACCATTTGAATGCCGCATTATCACGGCTATAAAAGTATCCTAGGAAATTAGAATCCTGTTCAAAATCACCATTCCACGCGGATGAAGTCGCAGGCAAAAGCTAGTTAAGTATAACTTGCAAAGTTCGGAATTTCTCCAACCTTAGGCTAGTGTCCTCTACGTTACGTTCATAAACTAACGAGATTTAATCTGCGCGGATCCGGAACGTAACTTGAAGGCAAATTAACGACGAAATTTAACCCATTAATTAAATTGATAAGGAAATTTGCAAAGCAACACGGACAAATATTGGAAGCGACAACCAGATTTTTACTTTTAAAAACTGAATTCTCATATGTTCGGGACAAGATAATGTTATGAGGAGAGCAATTAGATCAGCTTTCTTTGATACGCCCGATGTAAAGTGCTTCACTGAACAATACAGAAGTAATTCAAGCGTAGAAAATTCATCTATTAAAAAGTTTAAATGCACTTTCCAGTTTAATATTATATAGAATTATTTGCTCTTCTGGCAACTTTATTGATTTTAACAAATAGACGAGTATGTACACTAAGCCCTGGCTACCACTCTTTTAAGTATATATTATAGGTTTTCCAAAAAGGGTTTTTGGAGAACACATCTACATATGTAGCTTAGAGATATATGACCCAATTATACAAAATGTCAGACTAAGTATTACATTATTTAAATAATTTCTGACATCACCTTGGCGTCCTTAAGGTCAGCTTATCAATTTACATAATTTCAATCTATCTATCTATTCTCATCAACCTCTTGAAGGTACTTTTTCTTTGAAGCACTGGATCTGATGTCCCCGGGTTGATTGCCTGAGCCGACCTCATTTGTCTATCCAATTCGACCTCTCTACATAAATGTCGTATAACGTCAATGTTTTTACATTAATCTTACATTATCAGCACTCTCATCTTAGATTAATCCGAAATGGGAAAGATACGATACCTTCAATTTGCTTGTGATTCTACGAGCGCAGTTACGAGTCAATAAAGTATATTGAAACATTTATAATACAAAATTATACCTGTAACTCTGATGTCTACATTATAATCTTTGGTACAAAATGAACATTAAAAAGGACGCGCATCCGTTCGTAATAATACCAACCTTGTTAGTATAAAACTTTCTATTCGTTTTTTTCTGTTTAGGTCTTTTTGTGTTGGGAAGATAGTGTCCTGATCTAGTCACAAAATCGCGCGAAAGTGCGAAGGTATTAATCATATCGCTGTCTCTCTCTGTCAGAGATAAAAAATAATGATTTTTATTGTAAAAATAACTGTATTACATAATAAAGATTTTTCGTGTGAAGAGAGTAGCAAACGAGCAGACAGCAGGTGCACGTGAGTGACCGTTGCCGCCCTTGGGCATCTAGGACCAACCTCTAACAGGAAATCATACTATTAGTATCTTGGGACAACTTCACACAAAGTCATCTAATCACAAATCAAATAGAGCCTGACTTATGGTAACCAGACGTCTAATAAATTACATATGATCATAATACAAACATCTCTCCCTGGTGGGAATTGAATCTAGAACCCCTGGCTAAGCAGTAAGCTTCTCTATTCTCTAGACCATTAGCGCATTATGAAATGAGAAGACAATTATATTTCCTAATTATATTTTCATCTTAATTTATTATCTTTGTAACTCCTATAATAATTGGTATGTTATTAAATTTTTCTTTTCTGAATATAAACCTCCGGAAAAAATTTATCTAAATAAATTCGTTTTCCAGAAACTTTCTTGATTGTCTTAAATGTTTCATAATTTGGTGATTGCCTAATTTCTTTTACTTCAGTTAAGATTTTTTAACGGTCTATTACTTAGAAAAAAGTTCCAAATGCCTAGGGTGACAATCCCAGACGGCAAATTGATATCAACACCGATCAGGTTTTGTATCGAGACTGCCTGTAAGCAAACAGCAAAATATCATTACAGGACTTTCACACCAATCGCAACATCACCTTGGTATCCGCCAATTTAACATGACCATGGCCAGCATAGCGAAGCATTTCAAGCAATATTCGTAAATGTGTTATGTAATCACTTAGTTTTAATCGATCAGTTAGAACCCGGATTCTACGTCACTGAATACCTAGTTCTTGTGAAAGACCCAGGGATGGTCGACTAGAGCACCTTGATGAGATACTTTGCTATAACTATTCATCTGTAGTTCAAATCCCCCGATACATTACCTATCGTCTACTGCCTGCTGTTCCACTCTCAAAGTTCCTCCATAACATACTTACAAGGGCAAAACTGAGATTCTAACAGTACAGGTGTACCCTTTATGTAATTCGCCCCATCCTTCTTTCATAATACTCTCAATCGCATTGCACGGAGAAAGCTACTTGCATGACAAGCTATACTCTTAAACATAGTAAAGGTACCACCCGATGATAAGATAGCGATAACTGTGTATATAAAGCCCCAAAAAGTTCCTATCTGAGTTGATTCAAAGGCGGCTCGAGTCTAAAGACCTTTGAGAACTAAGATTTCACACGTCGCGCCAGTGTACACCCGGGTAACACGGTAACGCAAACATTGCTGTTTGCCGTTTACATAGAATTCTGCAGCCGTTTCCTAAAATTATTATTGTATTTTACCAAATCATAGCAATAGTACATTACGTAATTTTTTTTATATAAAATGTAATACATAATTATAAAGATGCACCCTAAATGCCATAATAAAATTTAATGTCCCTTAAATTTGTCCTAGAAAAATTCGAATTTTCAAAATACTTTCTAGAACACCACTGAGAATTTATAGGGATATTGCGCCAATCCACTGTTTTTTCTAAATTTCATTACATGATCTACGAAATTTAACTAACTAACTCCGAATAGAGAGCAATTGAATTCTCGAATAGATAACTAACACTTAATTCAATCAAACAATTCATGTACTGCGATTAAACTGTTATCCTATTACGTACTGTTAATTTCGTTAAAAGTTAACTTGAAACGGTTCTACAATTTAATTCGAGTAATATTATTATGGTAAGTATTTGACTTAATTTTCAAGTCCAATATACTCGTTCTGTACTGTATATCTATTTAATAATAGCTACGTATACTAAAAATATTTATAATGTCTTATATTCATTAGCGGACACTAAATATTACAAGAAATAGTATGCAGTATATCCAAAGAAGCATACCTGTACCTTAAATATATATTGCAGATACTAATTTAAAAAAAAAATCTACCATTATCCTTTTGATTCGTAGATACTCGTATATCCGTAAGGGTAGCGGTTATTTCTGACTGCAGTACGTACCTTCGTTCTTTATATAAAAAGGGTAGTATTAAAACGTACAAATTTGTGTGAAGCAATAACATAGCATATCGGTTCATCTCATACGTACAATTTCGTCTCGTTTGTATCAATAACAGAACGTACAGCTTTGTCTCAATCACTAACATTCCGCTGCCCGAGCGATGCGGGCACGTCACACCAGTAATTCAATGAAACAAACCTTTGCCTGTTAGTTCATTTCCATTAGCACTCTCATTGCTTCTAGCATAAACTATCACCAAAAGAATTCCATGTTAATCTTGAGCTAAGCTTTGGATTCGCGTAACTTAAAAAGTTAGGAGATCTCTAAGTAGAGCCAAATCTGTTTTTCCTGCTTTATATTTTATTTTCCGGCTCCAAGTCTCCCTATCCAAGACCGAACACCTTAATTAGGAATTCTTAAAGTGCATCTTAAGTAGCACTACGAAGTTGTACGTTTCTGTTCTCCATTTTTCCTTTTATGACATAAGCAAGCACTAAAAGAAAGTTTTCGGAAATTCCACTCCTAACTAGGTAAAATGGGAGTGGAATTTTGTTTGAAAATCCGTCAATTTGAAGTTATAAAAACTCACCGAATCTCTTTTTTTTAATGTCGACTCCTACGAGGAGAAATTGGGGAGAGCAGTTTAAATTAAAACTAAACTCTTTTTAAAGAGATGGATAGCAGCCAACTTTTATGACACCAGCAACAATATAAATTCGAAAATCACACTGTATGAGCAAGTACGCCTTCAAAGCTCTAGCATTCTCTAGAGTTAATATCATAACACAGAATTCTTAATGTAAGGTAACATGAAAAATAAAATCATCGCCAATAAATAAAATAAAACGTACAATCTCAAATCAATGATCACCACTAAAGTTTCGCTATTCCAGTAATGTGGCCACGTTACCCTCTGGCGCTGCAAATACTGAAAAGCCCGCAATTGGAAGGGCACTCATACGGACACTTGCTACCCATTCATCTACTCAATACGCACACCACTTTCATTTATCAAATATTATTAAACATAAAATATGTCGTACATTTACTATTTTAAAGAACATTGTCAACGGCAATAAAGTTTAACGGTTACCTTACTGTGTTTTCTTATAGTGAATGACATTTCATTATGAACACGCAGGCACACACATGGCATGTATAATTGGGAACCTTTTAAAAAAGGCAACGAGATTGAATAAATAATCGAATAATAGGTACCTAAAGATGATAATACGAATTGGTTTATTGAAATAGAGAACAGTTTATTCGAGTGATACGGGCGATGCGGGTTACATCGGCACTGCGAATATTCCAGTAGTGCGCAATTTAACTCTCAAACGGACGGTTACCTCTCCGATCTATTTATCAATGGACAGTACTTAATGCTTGGTCTACGTTGACCCGTTTCTACGCCTAACCTCAGTTTTTGCATATTATTAGTAGTAGTGATATCTTTAACTAGATTATTATTAGAACCGTATTGCTTGTAGAGAAGCGTTTTGGCAATGATGATATTAAATATAAATGTAGGGCTAGTATACACCTATTGTTTTAGGATGTAATGCTTTAACCCTTGTTATAATATGTCTCAATGTTCGGCAAGCGTCCTTCTTTGCAGCTTTGCGATGCCCGGAACATATATCTCCCCGTTGTTTTAGTAAGAATTGAAGAAGTAATTTAATGACATAATAACATAATCATATAAAAGTTATGACTGAAGTTATTGATGAATATGTATGTTGTTCGAATACGATTGTGAAAAAAAATCTCGCTGGAAGTCGTTCTGAACTACAAGGAACAAAATACGAAACGATATTAATATTCTTATTCTTATTACGCTTTATTGCCGTCAACAAATATATATTAATATTTATAAAAAAAAATCGTCGGGAAACATTGCCAATAATCACTTAATATTTCACCATTTTTATTCGAATACTGTGGCATTCTGTCAGTAAAGTTCGCTTCGATAAAATATTCATGTCACATTTGCACGCAAATTCAGACGATCAGCGGACTGTGAAATAATGCAAACACGATAAAGTTATGACATCTTCGGGGGGATTGGTGTCGGTTGCTGCAATTTATCACGTTTCATTCATTTTATCCACAATAGTTTATCATCCGACCGTGGAATAAAAGCATGATTCGGTTTTAAAATTTTAAATTCAGATCTCGTGGAATCTATGGACGCTCTTTATAATCTGAGCTTGGAATGAACAATAATAATAATCTGTTTTATATTAGCGTTTGCGAAATCACTTTTTAATATTACTGTATAGTTTAAGCATAAACGAGCTGTTAAAAATCTGTCATATAAAGAAGCTATTCAAGTACTTGAAGATGAATAAAAGTTTTTGTTTTAATGTCTATAGGTCTAGATTGTTTGACGCTAATTCTAAATAGTAACTAAACAGTTTCCATACAAACGATATTACGGTAGCATTGTTTGTACGAATAAACGTAACATCGAGTCAATAAAACCCTTCCTTATACAGTATTTAATAAGCATGATGATGCCACGAAATGCGTTCTTTCAACAATTATTTTATGATCGTTTTGTAAATTTGTAAAAACTTATTGGAACTATGTAACAATGTAAAAATAACGTATTTCTGAATAACCATCGTAATTGTTTACCATTGTGAATGTGGATATACAGTTTTAAAAGGAGTACATTTAGAAATAAAGCGATGCGAAATTTTATAAAAACCAGGCAAATGCTTGTAGTACCACGCACAGTGTAGGGACTAGTCGTTAGGAACAATATTTACAATTAAATTCCAAGAGTAATGTAATCCAAATTTTTTTAGTTAAAACTACGCATGTTTATCGTAAAATACGTAGGTTCACCGAAAACTTGAAACATTTCAGCCCAAAAATTGATGGCTAAGCCCGCAACTGAAAAAATACCCAATAAATGTTATTTCAACCACTGTTTAAAGTGTTGTTTTAAGTTTTGCAATCCTGAATTTATTTTAAATGTTCCACCTCCTAGTTTGAACGTTATAGAGGGGGGAGGACACTTTATACTTTTTTACTTGCTTTAGGACTGAATAAGTATCTCTGCAAAAATTGACTTATATAAAAAAGTCAAAATCAAACGACAACAGCAGTACTTGTGCGTACAATTATTCGAAGTAACACTTCGTTTATATATATTACGGAGTAAACCTCTGCCTATCTAAGCTCAGACTTAAAATCGCTCTATAAATATGACTGAATCCGCTTTCCCTAACTTATTGGTCAAAACGGGTCAGCAATCACATATGCAAATGAATATCGTAGTTGAAAGGATGCTGCAATAAAACAACATATAAATACACTATAAAATAAAAATGTTCATAGAGGATAAGGACTCGGTTTAATATTTTACGAATGAATATTTGTGAATAATAATGAATCAAACTCAGTCGCATGCAGGTTTATATGTTATGATTGTCGTGGAAGTACAAAAAAAGACCAAAATTACATTCCGAAATCTGTCCGACCTTAAGTTCGACTACAAACCCTAAACGCAGTAGACCGGCATGATGAACGTTGAATGAAATGGGTCGTCAAATTAATCCGTAATTGATAATATAATACCTGAAGATAATAAATGAATACAAACTGAAGATATACTATCAGTAGACGATAGCAAAATAGTGTTTTCGGAATGAAAAATGAAAAAGTAGAAGTACAACTGGCCCTTGCCAATTTTCAACCCATTACACTTTTTGCAATCAAAAAGGCTTTGTCATCAAAAGATCAAAAAGCTTTCTAAGTAATTTGGAACACGTAACTCTCTTAGTTTATATTGAAACAGTCTGTCATTGGTGTACATTTTTGATCCTTTGTCAAAACCGAGCAGTTCCAAGATGTGATGATATGTTCCAACCTTTCAGAGAGTGACAGAAGGCAGGTTTGACAGATCGTATAAAAACTCTTGAAAATGTAAAAGCTACTTAAGTAAAATATATGTTATTCAGATTTTTGATTAGCCCTGGGTCCCTATTGTCAGCTTACAATAATGGACATTCGATATCTATTTAAAGTTCTATTTCAGATTCAGAAACAGTTCTGACATTAATTCATCTATTCCTAATGACATGTTTAAGTGGAAGCCTATAGAAACTATTCTATTTCATCTTAAACCTATTACCTAAAGTCACCACCTAAAGTTTTGTCAGTGTTATTTTACATTTTGTTGATCAAACGGCGTAACTTGACACTTCGATGTGTGGTGCGATAGACAAATGTTGTCAAATGCAACAGTTTGATTAGGAATACAGAGTCTGATAACTCAGTCCGACTAAAAAACCCTTAGAAAACATTATCTAATTGCAAATCCATTATAGTTTACAGCAACTCGCAGACTGTTTTCAACTGGAACATTCATTACTGTCGAATGAACCTGTGCTTTAATTGATGACTTCTCTGATCGTCTGTTTCTTTTATAATACATATTTCAACGACAACAACAACAACAACAACATACCGTTACGCCAGGTCCTTAATGGGGTAGGCAGAAAGCACCGAGTGCCAAATATCTCTGTCCTTGCAAACTGACGCGCTTCGTCTACATTCATCATTCTCTTCATGCATACATGTTTCACATATTGCATTTTAATCAAATGCAAAGAAATATTTATAATTACATGCATACGAAAGTATTGATAATTATATCAATATGCTTAGTTGACATTTATTTATTTTATCATTCGTTTAGTATTGAATATTAAGCATAGAAGTAATTCCGACAAAATATCATTCACTCTTCGATTCTTAATTTTAGACGGTATAACATAAAAATTAAATTTATTACATCACGGCATATGCGCAGGGTACGAAGCAATTCAAACCTCGATTCTTACCTTGACTGAAAAAATATACCAAGCGGACGACAACTATCTGTCGATAAACACTGCTGGTGAAAGTTTTCATTATCTGACGCAACATCGTAAAGCTGCAATCTAAATTATCGTTCAGATCGGAGCTAACTAATAAGCTTTAGTGCCCGTAACTCCGTCCCCTCCGTAGTGTAACGACTCTTGTAATTTAATTTTTGCCATGATAGCATCCACGTAAATCGTCGACCCGTGCCCCTACGCCGATAAAAACTTTCAAAACTTGTTAGCCGATCGCAACTGCGCAATATAAATTTGTCGATAAACCTAGGGATGTTACCAATTAGTAATCGGGTTAGCAATTATGGACGACGTCAATATTGATAAAATTTTAAATTGTATCGTAACAATAAGACCGCCATATTGTACTATTTTAAATTGTTAAAATTGTTGTAATTTTTTTAATTTCCGTGCAATAAAAATATCTGTATATATCTACAAACCTACATATATATAATGTTAATTTATAAAGTATACACAGACGTATTTTCATTGTCTTGCTTCTATTAATATGACTTAGAACGCACAAAATTTGAAAAACAGACAAATGATTTCAAATACAACAGATCTGAATCAATCCGACTGGTGGTAAATGTTTGAAATCGATAATTGTTACGTCACTTCCCCGTAACAATAATTCTCTTAGCTGCGGTCGCGTTTATTTATTCAAGCTGCGAAATGCGCATTGGGTAATACATGGAAATGCACTAGCAATTAGACGCATTCCTCATTCATTGTAATGCGTCACAATAAGGGTTCGACATAATTTATTCAAGGAAAGTAGAGTAACGGATGTGTTAAACACGACATTCGCATGCTGGTTGCGATTCGAAGGCTCCTTGTTAATTTTCCACGTTTCCGCTAATGGCAAAGTAACACACAAGTTCCCCAAAACCGAAGACGAAAACATTGATTAGGCGAATTAAGCCAGACGTATTGCGAAATAAAACTAGGGAAACGCCTTAACAACAACAAAGTAATCCCTCCCTTCGGTATTCATTTATTATTCGTGACATTGCTATGGAAAACAAATGTTACTTGCCTAAAGATCCAGCATTTCGTTGGAAAAACGTTTTGCGAAATAGTCGCTCGGTAAGCTATTCAGGGGTTTTTATTTGTTCAGATTGGTTAATAAAATATGGATGCAATTAAAATATAATAATTGTTTTTTTTTTATCAGATTGTTTACTGGGTTACTATAGATACATAACATAACAATTAAGAGACTTGAAAAATAAAAACACATTTAAGACGCATCAGTTGTTTTAACTGGTGTTCAACTCTTTGGAGGTCGGAAGTTAATTAGCTTGCATTATCCACTAAAATCTAGCTTGCAAATGGCGGATGGCAATATTTGTATTACTTGACTGTCAATTTAATGATTAGTGAGCCGGATTGCTGGAAGCGCTAGTTGAAAACTCTGCTTCCACACAGAACAAATAAATTCAAATAATAATTAATCAATTTAAATTTAAGTCTACCAAATCGCACTTAGCCTGCGTGACTGACTAAGGCCTAAAACTATAACCATGAAAATATTTATTGGCAGATTTGAAAGGGAACATTTTCATTCATAACTTATGTTTTATTCACACTTGTGCAGTTTTTGCTGGTGTGTTGAAAGTTCCCGATTGTCGACTCCGCCAGAAGTCTGGCGAGGCAAGATTAAAGATTGATTTTAATTTGAACAGCTTCCTTTGAATTTCAGAATTAATATACTTCGTCAGGCAGCGGCTGCATAGTCTAGTTATGCTTGCCCGTCTAAAGGAGAAAGATTTCAAGCACAATTTTCTTTGCAATTTTTAATCTATCAGAAGAGTTCAATTTTATGGAAAATTAATTTGGTGTGAAATTAAGTTCAGAACGATTGGAAGCTATTGATTTTTTAAGAAGGGCATGATCAATAGTGACTGTAATACCTACCGTTGAAATCTAGTTTGTACTTCGCTATTTCCATATTTCATGTGTTATTTTACATTAGTGTAAATGTTGTTTTTAGAAAAACCCAACACTATTTACGTTTAATCGAAATTAATAGTTTTCCTTTGAAAACCCGTAATTATTATAGGTATATCTGGTTAGTTTTGTATAGCGATATCGACGTTTAACTTTATACAATATAAAGATAAAGAATTTACAGTTACTCAAAAATGTTATGAGAAAAAAATTTGGAGTACCTAAGTGCTTACAGAAATCATATAAATGTTACTCAATAACGCTTTAAAAAAAAACACACGGTTAGCTAGCTATCCGAATTAACATTGAAAAGCTCCCACTTATCTCTGGATCCGCAGAACAGGGGCGTAGATTAACGTTTCAAAAAGGTACGGGTCTTTTTATAAACATAAATAAACCTTCGATTGAACGCTTACAAACATAGACATGTCAAAGAATAAAGGGTAACTTTAATTTTTTGTTTCTTTTTATAGGCGTTTTTGTACATACTCGTAATAACGGGAGCGTTATTTTACTTATTCAGGATTGAAATAAGATATTTAATTGATCGGAATTTTTTCTAGTATTTTTATTATACAAATGTTACAATTTAAAGTAAGTACGTCTGTAGCAGGCTGAAATGGTGCTTAGTTAGGTTAGTTCTTCTTTTTATATTTGCACTAAGCACACTTGAACTGCTTATTGGACTATTTCCATGCCTCCGGGTGGGTTAGACTAGTGACCAGTAATAAAACATAAAAAAATTACATTACATAAATTTATTTACTTATTAGTCTTGTTTTTTTTACACGTCTAATGATTTGTTTTCGATATTTTCAAAGAGCTGTGTTATTTATTGACTGCACGGAAAAGTATTCCGAAGAAACATTTTAAAGAGCGTTTGATTCCCGCGGCTTTGTTTCCCAAAATGCCACCTGTGGATCAGTTATCAAAGGAAATAGAAGTGACTCCCGCTAATATATTGAAATTTTTCCCAACCCCTTTGAAATACGACTTGGAAGGATGTAAGCTTTGGAATGAATAATTCGTATCTACAATGGAAGACAAGATACAAGTATGGAAGTTAGAAAACAAAATTGTATTTCAAACGTTCTTTAATCACAATATTTAATGTTAAAACGAAAAATATTTTTGTATATCATGTTTCGAATATGTTTCAGTACGTTTTCACATCTGCTGTTGCCCGCATGTGAGGTCGAATATATGTATGTATATATGTACATATTTGCGCCTTAGTTTAAGCGGCTTATTGGTTCTCCGGATCGTATTGTATAATACTACAATGTAAGCAAATGTATGTACTGTTGCGAAAAAACACTTTTGCGTTACATAAACAGTTTTATAGAAACAACGAATAGAACCCAAATCAACCGAAGTAATAAATTCCTAAATAATGATAGTCCAATAGACAATATTGCCTCCTTACCAATACAATGCGACATAGGTTGCACATACAATATTCGTATCTGAAACACATCCAACACAAAACTACTTCTAGAAGTTTCGACTAATAAATTTGTGTTCCGTTAATTAGATTTGAGAATGTTGTAATGAAAATGTAAATGATAATCCCTATTACTGACAAACTCGGAGATTTTTTTTTGGAATCATGCCAAATTGAATAGAGTTTTATTTGGATCAAAGCCAGTGAATTGTCATATCAATTTTTAATTATTGCTATCTCTTAGTAAACTAATATATATGTATGAGTATATATTATAATGGTATCATATTATCTATATATGTATATTACAATAGTATGTAATAGTATGT